>CAJDSM010013875.1:0-15128 GCA_903981925.1 Ostrea lurida | reverse complement strand
CCTCTGGTGTGTCCAGGGGTCAGTGTTTTCCAACTCATAATTTGTATTAATTACAGGATTTATGAGATTGACCTCTGTTCGTTGTCTTTACCTTTTCATGGAAACCCCAGTGCAACAGAATGTGTATTTGGATTCATTTTATGATCAAACTGTTTCGTGGCTTATCTAATTAAATGCAGACTAATTTGCAGACCAAAACTGAACATTTTGATGCCTTCATTTGAATCTTGTTTTCCGTGGAAGTCGTGTTCAGTTTGTTGTCCTTCCGTTCTGCGATTGGTGAAGTGAAGATTATGAGACACATTTTCTACGTGAAGATGGTATTTAATTCTGCTGTATTTTTCTGTCAAAATGAAATACACAGCAATTTAACGCGGCTGTTTAGTATTTGCACTTTTTCAAGCGAGACAGTAAATCGGAGCAATTTGTGTACATCTGAGCAGTAAACGTCGCTCCCTAGCTTTGTAACGAGACCCTGCTTTCCCCGAGGCTTGTAATCAAATGCACCCCCTCTCCCTCCAGAATATTGAAACGAGTGAGATTCTGATACTTTGGATAAGAAAAATTCCGAACTGAATTGGTTAGTCCTAATTTTTTTTTAAACTCCTAAAACTCACCAATTCTCCTTGACAATGCCCTGAATAAGATTTTCTTAGAAAGGCACTTTATAATGAACACTTGCTGTCAATAGCTGTTGCATAATCAACGTTTGTTATCGACACACATCAATTAACCAGGTCACTGTTTCATGTCTCTTAAGTGCAGACTGTATTGACTTGGCGCTGCACATTCTGTTTTTGTTACAATTAGATTTGATACCGTGTTCGTGACTAGTCACTGATATATTACAATGTCAAGGCCATGGTTATATATCGGTAATGCCTGTTTACGACTCGATATATATACCTGTTAACTATCATTACCAGAGAGAAGGAGTATAAAAAGTTACTTTGCCCAAGAGCAGTGCTTTTTATTTAATCTTTTTTTTCAAAATAATAGATTAAGAAAATCGTGACTTCACACAAAAAGCGTCAATTCAATGCTTAAATGATGATAAAAAGATACATTAACTTTTCATATAAGGATTTGTCATTTACTATCAAATAATGTTCAAACTCTAAAATAATATAACGATTATGTTCTGAATCTAAGGCAAAATACCGGTAACGTTCTTAACCTAGACATATATCGGTGATGTTCTAAATACAAAAAGGCGAAGTTAACAGTTAACATTGTGTCAAACGTATCATAATCCACACATATACAAAATCGAGGCTGTAGGGCAACACGGGACCTCCGCAAAAGACGAAGGTAGGATCAGGTGTTGCCATGAGGAGTAAGCATCCTCTGCTGACCGGTCACACCCGCCCGCGTGAGCCCTTAGTCGAAACAAAGTAAACGGGATTACCGCCGTCAAATCCAGTAGAAAATGACAGTCTAACAAAGGGCACGAAACAAATCAGTCAACAGTAGAACTTAGTGACAATTTGTAACCGCAAACAAGGTCATTACAGCGACCGTAGAATTTGCGAAATGATGACTTTAAACGAGATTTGTTAACCTGCAGCATCAACTTTTTTGTTATAGTTGGCCTCCCTTTAAAAAGTCCTCATACGCATAGCATGCTCTTGCCTATCGAATCAACTGGGAGATATACACACCATAAGCAGGTGATAGTGGTATATTACTACATAGAAAGGGAAAGTTGACGATTGCAGAAGTTAAAGTCACCACGCTGTATCATATAATTGTAGTTGTCAGTCTGCCATTAGAGTCAAGTTAAGTAAAATATCCAAATATGAAGC
This sequence comes from Ostrea lurida, assembly GCA_903981925.1. Lineage (NCBI taxonomy): Eukaryota > Metazoa > Mollusca > Bivalvia > Ostreida > Ostreidae > Ostrea > Ostrea lurida. The sequence continues at coordinate 13,323 of CAJDSM010013875.1, read as the reverse complement.
CAGATATGTCAGATTCTGTGGTGTCCTTTATATCGAGTTCTCGGATATATCAAATGGACATTAATTGTGAAAATTATGATTTGTTAATTGATAACACATCATCTATATACCTTATATGTAAGGTTGGAGGACACGGCGATTTTTTTGTTTTTGTCCCGTAACAGTTTTCTGTACAAATTCTGTTATATGAATGATAAAAATAAGTCTGCCAATAAGGGGGCACAATTAGTGCCCATAGGAATACCTACGGATTGTTGGAAGACCTGGTCTCCAAAGACTACATAAATATTATCTATAAGAAACCCAATGCATGCTCATAATATCTACTTCAGAGCTACTTGTGTGGGCAATCAGGTGTTTTCTAACAAAATATGTGTCTTTGTTTCCAACGACTAGAAATTCGTATTTTCGGGTGCCTGTTTAAAAAGCAATTATCTATATCTAAAATCTAAATCAATATACTGGGATCGAGTCTCTTCTTAACCACCACCCCCACCCCGCCCATTTTTTGGAAAACAGTGCAGATTGTCTGAGGGAGGTATAGACATTAATTATCCGGTTAATCGAAGATGCCGGCGGATTAAAATTTTTAAAAAATTGGCCAAGTAAATATGGCATTCTTCACCCAGAGTTCCATGCATTTCTCGTGTAAGTGAAGCTTGCGTAGCGCGCCCTCTGGTGAGAAAATGGTAAATTGGGCTGTGCAGTTAACTTCCGGTGTTGCAGAAATTGACTAGTTCGTACCAATAACCCTAGCACTAGAAAGTTGATTGATTGATTGATTGATTGTATAGTGTTTTACGTCCCGCTCGAGAATTTTTCACTCATATGGAGACGTCACCACTGCCGGTGAAGGGCTGCAAAATTTAGGCCTTTGCTCGGCGCTCATGGCCTTTGAGCAGGGAGGGATCTTTATCGTGCCACACCTGCTGTGACACGGGACATCTTCTTTTTGCAGTCTCATCCGAAGGATTTAGTCGCCTCTTACGACAAGCAAGGGGTACTAAGGACCAATTCTAGCCCGGATCCCCATGGGAAAAGTGGGCGGTATATATAAACACTGTGCCCACTAATGTTCTAAAGAACAATGTGCGTATGAATTCGATACACAGATCGAGGGACGCAATACAGAAAAGTAGACCAAGGAACGCAATACTGGAAAGTCAAAGGTATTGGGATTTTTAAAAGGCTTAAGTCGTGTGTAAATCTACGGCAAAATACCGATATTCGTACTACATGCATATATGTATATTCAATGTGTAGTATAAGTGTGATTTATCACATGTTTATTCCTTTATCCCGTGGATATCACTCATAACATAAATTCTAATTATTACACTGTGTTTTCCTACGCCGACTGGTCGATTGTGACGTCACAAACGTACGTAAAATTTACGTCGTTTGTTTACAAACATACCGTTTCTTCCGACAGACTAGATACAAAACAGTGGTAAACATTAGGATGAAATATTACTATTGTGAAAATGTAATCTACTTTGTTTAAATTTATGCAGCAATGGAAAATAATTCTGCTCAAACATGATTTGTTTGTGTATTGTTGTAGCACTCTTTCTTAATGCGTACTTGTGACATTGCGTACTAGTAGTTAGCGACATGGCTACAGATTAAATGCAATTACAGAAAGAAAACAGAGAAGAGGGGGTAACATGTGATAAAAAGAATCTCTCATGGGTTGTGGTTAGATATAATTTATATCCAACTCGTTGTGTGTTTTCTATCCCCTCACCAAGGCTCGGGGATAGAAAACGCACAACTTGTTGGATATAAATCATATCAAACCACAACCCATGGGAGATCCTATATATATTTATCTACAGAGGAGGGTATAAATAATTGTAAACAATAATCAAAGTTAGAAAAAACACAGCCAACAGTAAATATGTCCGATCTATATGAATTGATGTCCGAACAATACTTCAGATAATATCAGAAATACCCTTTCCATGGTCAGGGTACTTATAAAAAGTCAGGTTATGGTCAGTTATTTCCATAAAGAACATAGCCAAGGTCACGAGTTCCAACAGTTCACATGAATGTGTTCATGTTCTTAAAAACGGCCCGCTAGATGCTAAGGTTTGGACTGCAAAGATCGTCATATACAGTGTAGTGACATTTTTTTTTAATTTTAGATTTTGACCACCATGATGACATTTATGTGTATTTTTAAAAATAGCACTGAGAAATGGACTTTAGATAAATTAATAGATATCGAACAAAATTCCAGCTACTAAAGTATGTAAATGATTTAAACGCTAAAACGCGAATAATAATTCCATTGAAAAAAATATTGTTTGCGGGGATACTTGCATACGAACAACAAAGCTATTTTGTGTATACTGTGAGTTTGTGAAGAAATGTTCCTTCACTCATCTGTTTGTTTTGTGGACAAATCTGAATGAAAGTGTTTCACATAATCTTACATATTGTCAATGTCCAAATCCAAAATAATAATTATTTCTTATCTGACGCAGATACCTGTTTGTGACGTCACAGATGTTTAGCCAACAGCCTTTCGCCTCGGACGTATTGACAGGAGGATGACGGATCAGCATATTAAGGTGGACCATCCCCGGTCATTATCTGACAAATACCCGCTCTAAAGCCTCGCCTTTATTGACATCACCGTACCGTGCTTAAGATTAACCAGGTACCGCTGATAGCTTTGTAATCAAGTCAGGCTATATACATGTACATAGTACACGAGTCAACGCTGGGTCAAACTGCGCCGGTTATCGCTTGGGGGGGGGGGGATGTTGTTGGGACAAGTCGCTGTGTATTTTTGTATATAATTTGGGGTGGTGTTTTTTTTCTTACTCGTGTTATTTCTCTGATCCGAGTGAATAAATAAAATAATCCCCCGCGAAACTATTAATCAATAATATCGTGTTTCTAACTAATTTTAAAGTACTAGGCCTTTTAGGTGTCTGCATCGAACATATTAGCCATTAACATAAAAGATAAACAAGAAAAATTGAAATACCGGAAATATTGTCTTGTCATAATAGTATCTGAAGAAACACATTTCTTGACGATGTACCTGTAAATGATTCATTGTTATAATTGTCACCAAAATTAGTCAACAGAAGGAATGAGAGTACCAAACCCTCGGATGTGTATCCCTGGGGCTGTTTACCCAAGAGTGAAGAAAGGTAGAAATGTCTAGCATGATGTGATTGGCCAAACCTATGGAATTGAAGGAAATATTCCAAGAAGTGAATTTTGGGGATGAGAAGTCATTGCACAAAATCGAAACGTGTCTGAGGAAATTACCTTTGTAGGTATGTTTGAAATGAAGGGTGTAATACGACAGTTTTGAGACTCGCCCGAGTTATTTCTCTTTAGGGGTCTCTAGTACATATAGTAAAGTGCGAAAATCATACAAATGAGCGATAGTTCACGTTACATTTCTCATACGCAGTTTCCTCCTCCAAATTCGATTGATACACAAAAGTCTTCAGTGAGTTTAGATATTTTATGGCGTTATTTCAATGATCACACATGATACCATATCTAGGATATTAGTAGCAAAGACATTGTCATTATGTTTTAATTTTAGGAAAACATTTCTTTCGATAGTATTTCATATTAACAGATTAAGCACACAAAGTACCATTAACTCCTACACAGGAGAGCTGCTGTTGTAAAATCTGCGTATCGCCGCACCTGTCCTTACATAAAAAAGTACAAATTGGCCTATAAAAATAGGAGAACCTTATCATACACTTTTGTGGATTTTTGAGCGAATGGAATAAACTTTCAAGTATTGGTGGACGTTTGTCTAAAATCAATATAATATGCTGTTGATTAGTGAGAGGGTCAACGGCTAAGGGAAATGAATAGGTACTCTTCGCCATATACTTCTTCCAGTCGTCAATAAAGCAAAAAAAAAAAATCTTCTGTAGAGACCCTTATAGTCTAAAAGAAATTGTTTGGTTTGTTCCCTCGAATAACTATTTGTAGTATTTACGGAACACAACTCCGCGAAATCAATATCGGATCCAAAGAAGTACAATCCCCAATCATACTTTTACGTCACAGATTCGATCGAGTTGAAATGTGACGTCAGATATAGCATTGCTTTAATAAGGAAATCAGGTTCTATGCATTCGTATATGAATGAAGAGGTTTTATTGACCAAAAATACCCAACCATGATCATTTATATGACATTGTATGATAAAGATAGCACTAATTGAATAATAACATGTTAGTTTATCGGGTGATGAGGGCGGCTAACATTGCAGAAAAAGTTCATAACCCACGTAAACCAACAAATAAAGACAGAACGACAATCAATATTTGGTAATGATTACACGGACAGGTGGTACTACAAAACCGGATCGAACTAGTTTGCAAAGTAATGTGAATATGTATGTATAATTTTGGAAAACTGAGAGTGGAAAACAGGTGCATGTGTTTAAATTTGTATGAATTCTCATGTCATTATTATCGATCATGTTAAATGACAAATATGAAGAACAGAAAAACAAAACATAAATTCACTGGATTTATTACAGTGGAAAGAGCTACACAGTAAATCAAAAGTCAGGGCATGAGATATGGGAATGTATGAATGATATACAAAAATTGAAACAAGAAGCAAATTAATATGCATGTTCATGTAGACAAGTATGAATGATTCAAACGAGAAACAGAATCGCAAGTACAACGCTTGTAGACAAACGCTACGAGTCTGTTTTAATTAAGAATTTAGCAATTTAATATAAATGACATCTACATTGGCGTGCGCACTTTATCCGAATACGTGCTCGTGTACATGTATATGCATAGCGGTAACCTTACTCAGGCTTAAGCCTCGGTCACACTTCACGGACTAGACACCGGTTTAGTTACGGATATGATCCGGCATCGTTCGTGGCAATTTGTATTGGTCCGCAACTGTCCGCATGGTAACCGTAGTTATAAGTGGTAGACTTTGTATATCTATGAACTTAATTTGACAACCGATCAAACAACCGTAGTACATCCTTACTATTTTAAACCGTATTAGAAATTATTGATTTGTTTTATTCCGTATTAAACCGTCCTTATTCGTAGGCTCAAAATCTACTGATCTACATACTGGTACGGTTACACCATGTATTGGCTGAGGATACAATACGGTGTGATACGAATTAATCACGGAACGACACGATCTCATTACGTTGCATTACGGATAGATGGGAATCAGCCTGACTTCTCAAGGTCTTTAACGGCTTACTACGTTACATCACGGCAAGATACGTAATATCACGGTCCAAGCTTGTTTATTACATGTACGAATTAATTAAGGTGTTACCTAGACTGGCGGAAACTGTCACGGGCTTCTGTGTAAGTACTCCCTGCTTATAGGGGGTCCGCGTAGTCTGTCTCTTACGCAAGAGGTTTATATACATGTATTAACATTATCCAACATGAGCAATCATTAACTGAAATCACAGCAATTAACTGACTGGAACTGAATATTGATATGGTACAGAATGAGAAGCGATGGTTGAGCTACTTGAAGACAAACTTTGAAGTGACCGGAAGCAGGGAAGATGGTGGTCTAGAGACTGGCTTCTCCGAAGAGTCATCCATGGTCAGTATGAGGCTGTCGTGGCTGAACTTTGTGCAGAAAATCCAGCTATATTTACTAACGTTGTAAGAATAGACACATATATGCTAAATGTCCCTGGTCTGAAGCACAGGCACTTGGGGCATGGATCCTGACCCCCCCCCCCTTTTTTTTTTTTAAATTCTAATCTGGGATAGACACACTTATTTTTCTTTTCTACGTTATTCATGTTTTGTAAATATGCATTAAAGATCATCCAAAATTTTATTTTTCGTCTCTGACACGTATTACTAAATATCGCGTTCAGTGACATTATAGAGAGAGAAGGCATGCAACTCTTTTCACGTCGTCTGCCTGGCCTGGTCTGAGGCTGCGTCGGCTCCGCGCCTAGCTCTGACGTCCATCACACTCTTCTCTACTTGCGATCTATGGTGAAGTGGTCTTATCTGGTTGTCAGTTCTCCCATCTGGTGAAGTCCAGGTGGTCTTGTGGATCTTTCCTGTGAGGGTATATGGCCGACGCAGCTCAGACCATCAGTTGCTGGTGGCAACATTGAAGACTATAGCTGGCGATCTTTTTGTGACCTTCAAGGCAGACCACACACCACAAGTCAAATACAAAGTTTTAATTGAAAGATAGCAAGAAAAGGAAGAGTTCAACTGTGAAGTCAAGAACAAGTTTGAGGTGCTAATAGATCTAGTGGAAGAGACAATAGAGAATCACTGGGCTGAGTTACAGATGACCTGGAAGACCCGCTTGCAACCAAGGTTTCTGGGGAGGAGGGAGAGAGAGCAGAGGAGTGGATAAACTAAGAAGAACCATGGGAAGATAAGAGGAGGCAGAGAGCTGAAACAGAAGATACAAGTGCGGACCAACAAGGAGAAAACACACCTTAGAGCAATACTGGGAGACGAACCGGGAAGTGAAAGCAAGTGCAGACATGAAAGAGAGAGTTTGTGCATGCTCTTGACGAGGAAGCAGAAACAGCAGCAAGACAAAACAACTGAAGATACTATGATATAACAGGCCTTGTAGGAAAGAACTTCAACATCCAAACAAACCAGTCAAGGACAAGGGGAGGAATAACCATCACAGTGACTAGGCGAACAAAGAACACGATAGGTGGAAACTTGAAAGAGATCTTAAACCGCAACCACCATTACTTCAGACACCAGCTGCAGAGGAACTCCTTGTGTAAATCAGCCGCTAACCAAAGCACAGATCACAAAAGCATTTAAGTCGTTGAGAAGGTAAGGCAGCAGGACTGACCATTCCTCCAGAAGCCTTCAAAGGTGACGCATACTACAGCAGACAGATGCTACATCCTTCTTACAAAGATAACTGGGAGCATAACACGAAGTGCTGCCGACTGAAGCTTGGCACGCTGGTCATTACCTTCAACGAAAGGTGAGCTTTCCCCAGTGGTGGTACTGCGGGGATATCATGCTTGCGTGTCCATACCCAGCCGAAGGGTGCTGACCAGAACATCCTTGGAGAGACTAAAAGAGGCGCTAGCAAAGATTTATGTACAAGACCACATCGCAACTCTGCGATCATCATTTGAGCAGTCCTCGAATGGCAGATGCTCCGTTGTACACTGGACTTCGTTGACTTGAGAACAGATCTTCGACATGGTGTTGACAGGGAGTACATCTGGAGCTGATTGTGTACTACGCGGCATCCTCTGAAACTTTATCATCATATCCAACAGCTATATGAGGGCTCATCCTGTCCAGAAATCATACGGGAACTGACTAACCTTTCCAGTGAGAACCGGAGGGAGGCAAGGCTGTCATGCTGTTCACCGAGACAATCTTCTTGACATACCATTATAGACTGGATAATGAGGAAAATAACAGAGGGCAGAACGCCGGATACAGTGGACATCAACAAACGCTGGAGGAACCTGGATTTATGCGACGACATTGGCCTTTTTGTCCAAACACAACATGCACAGTCCAGCTCACTCAGCTCGCCAGTAGTGGCTCAAGAGACCGGTCTGAAGACATAACACCAGAAACAGACGGTGATGCTGTTGAACAAAGACAGTATCATACCATTACAGCTACATAGAAAACCAAGGAGACTGATCGCTTCAACGTTGGAAGTGTAGTCAGCACAGATGGGTGGCGCTGATGAAGATGTTAGGAGCGGATCAACAAGCCAGGTTCGCCGTCAACACCCTGCGATTCTATCTGGAACCCAAAGCCTTATTCATTCCAACGCAACAAGATCCGCAATTTTTAACAACTGAAAGAGTCCTTCTATATGGGTCCGAGCCATGGCGAGTAACCATCATAACAAGCTCCAGACTTTCTCAACCAAGTGCTTGCAGACGCATCGTCAACATCAGGTGGCCCTGAGAAGATCTCAGATCCAACTATTGGCAGAGAACAGCCAACTTCCAATCAGCGAGGCCTATTATCAAAAAGCGAAATTGGGGCTGGAAATAGGTCACCACTTGAGAAACCAACCAAAACCGTCAAACAAGACAGCTCTGGGCTGGAACCCACAAGGAAAAACGGAAAGTTTGGGGGAGGCCAAAAACAACATGGAAAATGATCAGTCCCCCGAAAGGAGAGAAATAACGAACCACCGTGGATGAATGGACCCAACCTGAAGAAAACTGAAGAAAACAGCCCAAACAGAGTCGTTGGAGAGGTGTGGTCTGCAGCCCTAATGCTCCACTAGGAGTCTACAGGATATAAGTCAAAGTTAAGTCAAGTCTGCCTGACCTGGCTGAAACTTCGCTTGAATTTTCATTCAAAAGCAAGTCAAAATTGTTGATAATGTAAATCATATCAATACATTGGTTAGGACATTCTCTTTAGCGGTTCGGTGCTTCCCTTAGATATTTTTCAAAAACTCGTCAATATTTAATTACATCAATCAAATCACTTCCACCTGGATCCAATTTCGTTGCTGTGCATCATGAAACACAGCCATTGACAACCAAAATCATGAGGATTCAGATATCCTGTGATGCAATAATCCTCAAATGGACGAAGAAGACGACCACTACCGAAATTATTCCTAGCAGACGGTTGTCAACATGGACGATCGCAACATATTCCCCAGTGTGCGGTAATTTGGACGTCTTTCGACGATAAAAAACAGCAGAGGTTTACTAAGTATACTAATAACATTACGTAAATAGCTCCTCTGGGTCTTTGTCATCGGCGCATAAATATTTGAAAAGTATTTAAGACTTAAGCCTTTAACTCGCAGTTAAAAATGAGTTATTGGAGACAGGAGCGCGAGCATATTGTATGTCGGATTACTAATCTGATAAGTTCTATCTGATTCATACTATTTGCCGTATCAGACCGTTCTATTCGTATTAATTAAGTCTTACTTATACCGTAGCACAAAATCACGTGTTGTCATGACCACGGCTGCACTCGCCTCTAACACGTGTCGTGCCCATGTTAATGAAAACCTTATGGTATTTCCCGTTTAAAAAGTTTACCCGTGTCCGGTTCGTATCTTAAACCGTAATCAATTCCCGTGATCACTTAGTGCGCCAACAATGGCCCTTTTCTTACATATCTCGGTGCAAAGATCAGAAACCGTAGTCACGCCGTTTTTGCACACTTATCGGGCTACGGAAACAGACCATTTCGGGGTCATCCGTGTGTGGAAGCCGGCGAAGTTGATCTTCTTCAATCCTGATATCGTCTCTCAACTACTTACTTCATATAACTTCTACTTCGAGATGAGCATGTAATTTCGTCTGTTTATCATAAAAACCACTACTTTTCTCCCAATCATTAGTCTGAGACATGGAAGCTGGACGGGAGGCACTTCCTCATGGATTAACCGAAATTGTGTTCTAATTTCAAACCATGTGGCACTCCCTATTCTACTGTCATAACAAATAAGAATTCAATTTTTCATCTAGTATTGATTTCTATTATAACTATAACTGTGATAGAAACAGCATGCATGATGCTGGATTATCCACCATTCCGAGTGAAATTCTACTCGTAGACATAAACTAGTTTCCACTCAATCTCACTGTTATGATTCTTTTAATCCCACTTTCTCTCCTTTTCTGGAGTGGTATGATCACACTTTACCATTATATCGGGGTTCAATCTCTTGTTTCCGTTGTAAATTAATGAAATCGTCATCTAAAATTCTTCCTCGAACATGTCATTTCCACTATCTTAGATGCTCCCTCACGCTCCACTGCTTCTCAACCTGTCCCAACACGCCTTGCCATTTTGTCGACTCGCTGATGTTCTACAATTTTTTTGGCTTCACGCTGCCACGTCCTATTGTTCAGGTTAAATATGCGCCAATGATCTTGCTATTGGTCAATCTTGTGCAGCAAGCCCCGCGCCCTCTTCATATTCGTATCACCTACGGAAGTACCATAATCACTCGAGGCCGTTTCACAAACTACTCGAAGGCGCCCTATTAAAGGGACCACAGGAACTCCGCATAAACATCTTCTCTGTACACAATCTTGTTCTTCGCCCTCATCCTCCTGTGGACTGAAGCATTCTTTGGTTCAGAGGCGTCCCTCTAGCCCCGGCGGTTCCGATGGATTATTCCCAAGTTCCACCACTTATGCCGGCTCTTGGCAGACACCGAGAGCCAATCTAATCCCTCGACTGCATTCCAATATTATCAATGCGACGTTGAAACGTACCCAAAGTGCCACTTCATCATACTTCCACAGCACCTACAGCCGTCCTTTACCTCTCCAAACTAGAGTCCTAGAACCTATGTGCATCCAACCTAGCGGCACTCAATCTGCTCGGCCCTGAGCTGAAAGATGAATATGACCTCTGGGAATGGGATGGGAAAGCTGAATTTTAGCCCTGTTCCCTGAAGAGCTATACCGCGTCGTAATCTCATCTCGTGTTAAGGTATACACACTCTCAAGGTCTACAACATAATGACATCACACATTCCCATCCCCTCAACTCACACGCCTCAAACAGAAAAAAAAGGTGAACGAAAAAAATTTACAGCAGTTTTATATACACCACGGTTAGATTTTTTCTTTTCCATCAATCATAGAACTATTCATTTGGTGTTTTCGAAGCGGCATTTACCGTGGACACATATGTCACTGACTGATGGACGGACAGGTGACCTGCCGGCATACTCCCTCCGCTCCACACTTTTGCTGGGTTTTGCTGGATGGCATTAATAAATTAATTCACTGCTTTGCGATCATGCAAACCGACTGCTAATCCTCCATCTCATTTTTACTCACTAATCATTACATTCCCTATAGGGCCAGCCACGTGAGCGGGAGCGTTCGTCTCATTGGTAAGTCGACAGAGGTAAATGAAATACTCTTTGTCTTCTTATATATTATGTAGTTACTATTAGCATCACTGATATCAGTATTATACTTCAAGGCATACAACGACTAAAACTGTATGGCACTATGTTCATCGGGTGTTACCAAATCGACCACAATTTAGCTCTAAAACAATATCCTATTTGGCCTAGTGGGTTAGTACACAAATAGATATGGAGGAATCCCTGCACTTGGTCAACCTGTGCGAATGAAGTTCTTTTTCAAAACATGCATTCTTCGATCATTAACGTTGCTCTGTATTCAGGCTCTTCACGATCTCACTTTCCCTTTCATAATAGCATTTGGGGACCGTATTACACACTAGACTTGTGTAGATAAGAAAATTGTGGTAGTTTTATTAGCCAAGTCGGGCAGCTAGGACAACGAGCAGCACAGAAGAAACGGGCTCGATATGTCCTCTCACCTAATGATGGGGGATCAGGCCTAAAGTAGATAATAACCTAAACATATAAACTGTTGGTGTCGATTGACAGCCACTCTTGTTCTTTGCTATAACGTACAGTTAAGGGGCCACCATTGCTTCAACATTATCTAGCTTTGACGACTGAAATGTCTTTTAAGTGATGTTGCTATTCTATTTCAAATACAACCCTTTTTCCCATTACAATGTGTTCGGAACATCAGAGATTAACAAATTACGATATGATATTAACGTCTAATTTCAGATTGACGGAGTATGTGTTCCATCGTCCGTTGATTCAGAACCATCATTTGTCCGCTTTAACAACTCTCCCGAAGGTCATTTCGAAAAAAATCTGTTAGTCTGTGTGATGATGTAATCTTTCAATAAACAGAATTTTATTGAGCTTCTGGCCATCGTCGCTTCGATGAAAACCTGATCATGAATCCTTAGATGATCTCAATAAACCTTTTAAGAGTGCCACTAAAAGTAATCGTTTAAATACGTGTCTTTTGTTTTCCGGTAGCTTCCATTCCTGGAAACTATTTCGGCATTTGTTGCCTACACTTAGATTTTGTCCCAGTCAGTGTAGTACTACCAATCCTTTATTTGAAAGTCAGACTGAGGATAGCTCGCGTTTCCTGCTTCGGAACACATGATGTCATTTCTTCTATCTGCCTGTCTTTTTTTGTCGTGTTTCCATTGATAATCTCAAGCATCCCTCCTTTCTCCTTCACCTAACTTGTTTTACGATTCAATGCTTACTATTAACCATGACCTTCATTTCAAAACTATTATCATTACACACATTTTCTTTAGTTGTGTAACGTTTTTACATCAAATTTTTGTCCAAAGTAGATCATAAAACTCCTAAAGCAATGAGACCAAGTATAAAGACAATTGTTTGTTACACATGTGTCACAGAATATGAACATGAAAAAAAATAATAAAGATATCAATGTGTGCATCCTTTCACAGACGCACTGAAAAAGATCAAAATATTTGTGATATCATGAGCTTGCCTCATCCGCGGTATATAAAAGTTTTAATCTGTAAATTTGGAAACCAATAGACCGTTGGTTATGGATCATTTTTATTTGATCATGAAATCCACAGATTCGCCATGCTTTTATCCAAAATCGGGTCCATCTTCATCATAAATAGAAAGAAAATCTTCTTCACCAAGGAGATTACTAGTCACAGAAATTATACTGAAACGCCTGATCTGTTATTGAAAACACTCATACAATAGCACTAGTAAGGATTTTCCAAGAATACTTTAGAAGCTACGCATGGGCGTGCTTTCTAGAGACCCGATTCTAATCCCAAATTCATGACAGAGTATGTTCAATATGGGGGTGAAATGATGGTAGGACTTCCTAAGTTTTTCGGCATCTACCACTGTAAGAAACTAGAGGTGCAACTTGCATGTTTTTGCCTTCTGTTCTTACTCTTCCCTTGTGTGTCAAAAATACATAGCAACGAGGTGGATGTTCGCACCTAGAAAACACAACTATAAAACAAGTGAAACTGAATAAAAGATCCAGAACGTTTCCTGCTTACCTCCGGCGATAAAAATGACAAACGAAAAACGAAAAAGTTCAGCTATTGGGCTGATCGGTGCATTGAAGGAAAGTATAAAACCACAACATCGTAAAATAGAACCATAAAATAACTAATCCTTAACCAAAATAAATATATTAAGAAGAAAAATGGATAGACATAAATGACCTTTAAAAATATAAATATATATTAATGATCAGAGCAATCTCAGCCAAAACACAAACCCATTTAGAAAATAAAACAGGAAAAAATATTAAATTAACCCAGACACGGTCCTGCGGTCCCAGACTGCAGCCATTATAACCAATTCGCCGAGCTACAACAGTTACTAAAGCAAAACAGCGGAACAATAATTTCATTATCTATCAACAGTCACACAAGTAACGAATACTTTGCTCAATAACAAGCGCTAAGCCACTAGAAATGCATCATTGAATACATG
>CAJDSM010013873.1:0-12389 GCA_903981925.1 Ostrea lurida | reverse complement strand
AGGGTCCTGATGTAAATTTAGAATAATGTGCTAATTTGATCAAAACCTTTGACTTCACGGCCAAATTCTAGATGTTTATATTGTTTCAATATATCAGGATCGATAGCATAATTATCAATCTTGAGGTACCGTTGCCCTTTATTGTCAACTGAAGTACTGAATATGAAGTCTGTTAGTTGAAAAAATAGATTCTAAAACTTACTGCATAACAATCCCACCCTATTTACATTTATATCTCATTATGACCTTTTGATAATGAAATATATTGGCTAAAATAAGAGAGATATCATTGGCATGATCTCATAATCACTTTGATGTTCTGAAATGTTCTTCTTTGGTCCTTTTCTTCTTTATAAAGTATTTGTTCTGAAATTTAAATATTCGGGTTAAAAACAGGAGATATTGCACGACATAAAAGTATTGAAGATGAAGAGATGAACCATGATTACTATAGGGCTACTGCATCTTGGATGCAGGACAATAATAATTAGGGAATATGGCAATCAATATTTTCTTTCTTAACATTTGATATGCTGTGATAGCTTTGCAACATATTCCTCAGTTCATTAGGTAGACAAAATATAAAAATATGTAACATTTGAATATTCATTTTTACCATCCTTTTAGGAATTTGATGAGGAATGGGCTAAAAAGATTCAATTGGAGAAGTTCCGCTGGCATAATTCTCAGTGGTTAGAGATGGTGGAGACTAGACAGGTCGGGGACATGGGAGATCCTTACATGTACCCGGACGAGGGGTATGACCCTTACCTACAAGATGCCGATATTCTAGACAGGCCAGACTTATTTTATGATGGTAGGTTATCATACAATGATTGTTTCATTTAGAAACTCTGTATTCAAAAGCTATTTTTCTGACTTTGTTTCTTTGTAATCCTACTCTCTTAACTTTGAAAAGTTATTTTATTTTGATAGGTGGAAAAGGTGAGAGCAAAAATTGCATGTGTCAGTTACCAGTGTGTACTGTATTCCATATTGTAAATATATCAGGGATGTCAAATCAAAGGAAATAAAAACAATGCATTTATGTCTCCCCCTGGAAGAGGGGGGACGTAATAACCATGCANAAAATAAAAACAATAACATTTATGTCTCCTCCTGGAAGAGGGGGGACGTAATAACCATGCAGTTACTTTCAATTTCCCAATCAAATACACGGGTACTCGATCAGAGCAACATTATAATTACAGTCGAACCTCGTTATCTCGAACTCGATGGGACCATGAAAAAAGTTCGAGATATCTGTGGATTCAAGATATCGAGGGTAAAAATACTAAGAAAATAGGTGGTTGGGACCTCAAAATCAGTTCGAGATATCGAAGTTCAACTGTATATCATCTTGACGAGCTCTGATTTTGTGCTGTTTTTGCTTTTGCATTTTTTGAGGAAGCAGAACATCAACTTAAATGATTTATTTGTATTTAGATGCATGTTTGTTAAATCTTACAGTTGAATTGAAAATCTTCAGTCTTAAGAATGTACATGTACACTATAATTTATTTGGTTTTAGTTATGGTTCCATTTTAAAATTGAAAAAATAACCATGAACTTTCGTTATTTCAAAACTTCGTCAGAGGATGTTAGTAACATGTCCCCAGCCAGGAAAAGAACACCAATTCCACTTTACTTACAGTACAAAATTTTCAATATTAGGTGGGAACATTTGCCAAGTCATGCCATTTTATACGCTGAAGCATGAATTTCTCCCAGTTTCATTTTTTTAAATATTAACTTCCAAACAGTCTGTAATTGCAAATCTCCATGAAAAGTCTGTATTTTCTCAAATAATCAGTGAGAGTACTAATATTGGTATTAGTAATCAGATATTCTGACAAGTACCCGTTTAACTTGTTACTGATTGACAACCCTAGTAAACATACATGTATGTGAATGGAAAGAGGCTTTTGTGCTGCATGAAAATATTTTGTGCAATAATACTGGTATGTCTGATGAAATACAGCAATGCTTGAAATTTAGAGAAAGGATTACCTGTATCATAAACCTGCTTATTCCCACAATTTTCAAATATTTTCCATATCTTTATAATTTTTGGAGATAACATGTTATTCGTTGCAAGCCAATGATTCCTAAGCATGATTCATTTATTACATATACCAGGTACATGTATACATGATTATTGGATTAGAGTTGGTTGTGTATACATGTATCGGCGATATTTTACGTGATGTGAATGAAGATATAACAAAGTATTCTCTTCAAACTAATGCTATTATTTTCTAATTCCTTTACATGCCTATATGATATCAAAATGTAATATTAAGTATGAATTTCAGATATGTATGAAAATGCCTACATTATGGATGGGCACCTGACACCAGAGTACATTGATGAGAATGGCATGTACGATGGACCACCTTATGGTTATGGGTACGTAGTAGAAGTTTCTTGTTTTTGTTACAAATTATTGAAACCTTATCATGTTTAACACAATTTCCATGATACATGGATGCTGATTTTGCACCAGCATAACTTTCATTAAATCTTTTGATGTCAATAAACTACTGTAGCATTATACCTTGACATCACCTACAATGGCTAGCTGTCCCAATGTACAGATACTAGAGAAGAGCTGTGCTTTTTGTAAACATTACCATACTGAAATAACAGATGACTTGGTTTATTCTCCAACAAAATCTTCAAATAGAGGTCATTATCCAACATATTCTTTATGTATCATTATCATATCCCCACTAGTGGGGGGGGGGGGTTAGTGATTCTGTGACCCTTCCGTTTGTGTGTCCTCACTTCCCATCTGCTACTCCTCCAAAACCACTCAACAGAATTCTATGAAATTTTCATAATGCCATTGTGCACCTCCTAAATTCTAAATTTTGATTTGATTGATTTTGAAGGAGTGGGGATATTGCTTAGTGAGCTTTGCTCACAGATTTCTAGTTTCTTTATCAAAATCAACCTAGTAAATTGATTTACTATAGGTATGGTAACCCCATGGAAGGAGGGTACGATCCCTATGAAAGACCGGAATCACACATGGGCTTCATTGGGAATGGTCCGCCTGTGGATGAGTATGGCAGGCCGCTAGAAATGGACCCGTACATGATGGATGAGCGACAATCGATGATGATGGATGAACGGCAGTCGATGATGATGGACGGTCGGCAGTCGATGATGATGGACAGGTACGGGATGGAGCTGGAGGATGACCCTTACCAGTACGGGTACGACAATTATAACGGTGGGATGTACGACCCGAGATAATGGGATGTGAGCACAGGGTAGTAACAACAATTCGTAAAACAATCTTACTCAATAGGTCCGAATGTGTTCAGAATGAGTGAATGTATTGAAAAATCTGTGATAGTTATTTTCTGTTTCTCGCTGTCATTGTGGATATGCATTGACATCACATTTCCACTTTCATACAGGTCCCACATGATGTTTAAACCAAAATTTCGTTTCTCAAAGTAATTTCAATGTATATATACATGTATATATTTATTTCCAAATTCTTATACTAGTACTTATTCTCTTTGAGGTATTGTAAATAATTCATGAATTTTTCTTTTATATCATATGTACATGAAATTTGTTATTGTCTGTTTTTTTCTGTTCTTGCATTCAATTCCCCACACAATGGTTGTTGATTTCCAACCATTTCATGTTCTTATGCATTATATACAGGCATTAAGAATTAGTTGTGCGATTGGTTAGTTGTAATTTAAATATGATCTGGTTGTTTGTGTATTCAGTGCAGAGAGGCCGTTTTTGCTTGTGATATTTTTTCTCCGTCCATTTGCTTTACACTGTTTTTTGCCTTCTACAATCAACTTTTAATTTATACATTAATACATTTACATGTGTATTATTTTATGTAGATGCTACAGTTTAGAACCAAAGTAGATTTTTTTTTAATCAAGTCATTGCATGTGTAAATTAATTTCATGCAGAAACAATAAAATTACTTCAATTTGTCAGTGTTGTTTTAAATTTGTTGGGATTCATACCATTGGTTATGTTGTATCAATACTTAGAAGATAAGCCAACACTTTGGTTTGAATGAATTCAAGCCAACATTTTTATAGTTATCCTATTCATCAGTATGCACTGTCCAATATTTTATGAGAGCAATATAGTTTGCTTTATTCGTCACAAATTAAACATAGATAGCATTATGACCTACAAAGATATTCAGCAGTGTCGGCAATCTGGCTTGGATTTCGAAAAAAAAATCAAATTTAAGTCCGAATTTTCTTCAATGCTGACAGCAGAATTTGAAGTAAATCTGAGGTGTAAGTCCTAATGTTGACTTATAATTGTTTCAAAAATCCAGGCCTGAACTCCATGGTGGAAAATCCATTTTGTTTAACAATTGCCAATGGGTGAATAGTGTCCAGTTTGATGTGACTCTTCCCAGTGCTAATAATTCTACAAGCGACTTTGTCCCCAAGGAATTCCCTACAGGTGTTCTTGAAATCAAACATAAGGTTTGGGGCACTTTACACAACAAACAGGACCCAGTGCAATGGTGCCGTTAAAGTCTTGTGACACGGCAGCACTACGTTGTGAGGGGATGATAAAAAATTGGTGGCTGAGGAATCTGCCCAATTACCAGCTGATGACTGTTCTCCACATAAGCTACAGCAGAATTCTAACAGAAATACACATGTGTAGACTGGTGGCAATGAAAAACCAAAGCTAAATATGTTGCACTTTTCATTCAGCATCTACATATTGTGAACTTTTAATTGAAATCCTCCAAAGGACTTGGGAGGAGTTGCAAAGACAGATATAATGACTTGCACACAAAAAAAATCAAAGTCCAGGGCCAAATAACTCCTGAAATACAAATTTGAACAGCCTTACCCTTACCACATCTATCATGTCTGTATCGTTAAACTGTACCCAAGTTTCATTGAAATCCTCCCAATGGATTTTAAGAATGTGTTTGTGAAACACTGAATCCCCTGGGATTCACACAGCGCAGTGAAAGGGGCTTGCCCAAAAGGATTATGAATGTGAAATATGAAAATCTATCGTTACCATTCAATGATTTAAGTTTTGAAAAGTAAGGTCAACTTCAAGTCAGGAGGTCAATAATTACTGTACCAGTAGAAAGGGTTGTCATAAGGAACTCGCATATGTAATATGAAAGTCCCATCACTTGCTTCAATAAGTTAAGGCCAATGTTAAAAGTTTTTGAAAGTAGGTCAAACGTACAGGTCAGGAGGTCAAAAATGATGGTAACCAATAGAAGGGCTTGTCATTAGGAACAACATGTGTAATATGGAAGTCCCATCACTTTGCCATTCAAAATTATGGCCAAATGTTAAAGTTTTGAAAAGTAGGTCAAAGGGTCAGTGAGGTTCAAAAAATTTGGTACCAGTGGAAAGGGCTTCTCATTAAGAAACACACATGTTGAAATAAGAAAAGGTTCCCACACTTCCATTCAAAAGTATGGCCAATGTTATAAGTTTTTTGCAGATCAAACAGACGGACAGACCAAAAACTAATATGCCCCCGAATCGAAGATTCCGGGGGCATAAAGATTTGGACAGAACAGAAAATGTAATTAATGAATGGACTGGTGCATATACTATATGCTCCCTTAGTCAGTCCTAGCTATTATGTAGTAGTAAAATACCTCTGTATTAAGCTCACCTGAACCGAAGGTTCAAGTGAGCTTTTCTGATCGCGCTGTTGCGTGCTGTCTGTTAACTTTTCACATTTTTGACTTCTCAAGAACCCACTGGGCCAAACTTGTACAAATCATCCTTGGGTGAGGGGATTCAAGTTCTTCAAAATGAAAGAACTGGCCCCTTCAAAGGGGGATAATCACGCAAAATTGCAAAAATAGGGTTTGGTGTCATTTAAAATCTTCTTCTTCAAGAACCACTGGGCCAGAAAGCTAAAATTTATATGAAAGCTTCCTGAATATGGAGATTCAAGTTGTTCAAATCATGCCATGACCCCGGGGACGATTGGGTCCCCCAATAGGGATCAAAAGTTTTACATATATGATTATATAGGGAATCTTTTAGAAATCTTCATTTCACACGACAGTAGATATTTACCTGAAAGCTTCCCGATAGGAACAGATTTAAGCTTTGTTAGATAATGCCCCCCCCCCTCTGAGGGTTGGTAGGGGCACAATACGGGATATAAGTGTGCTTACTACTGTCTCTTATTAGTGAAACAGTGCTCAGGTGAGCCGATGTGGCCCAATGGGCCCTCGTTACATCTGTTATTATTAGATGTGGATATTAAATTACTTGTTGACAGCTATGTCAAGAGGATTTAAACTTAGTACTTATATGGCTGGGCTTTTCATTTTGTTTTTCCTCGGTCTCGATACTGTTAGAATAGGTCCTCCAGCATTCCCCTTGCAATGTTCGTTAGAGGGCAATGAATGGGGCAAGTCATTCGGATGAGACCTGGAAAAAACAGAGGCCCCCGTCGCACAGAGGTGTGGCACAAAAAAGATCCCTCCCTGCTCCAAGGCCCTGGTTGATGAGCATAGGTCTAATTTCACCAGCTTCACCGGCAATGGTGACGATTCCATAGAGTGAAGATATTCCGAGTGGGACGGTAAAACTAAATAATCAATCAATCGCCAGCCTCTTGATGGATAACAGTAGTTATATACTGGATTTTTAAGTAGCTGCAGTCACGGTCTCCTCTCCAGGCTGAACAGTATTTATGTGATGAAAGAAGCGAGTCTGAGATCAATGTGTATATTTTGGTAAACATGACAACTAGGTCTGGTGACATAATATTATAACGATGCTTCATTTGTTTCAAAAACAGGTCTCAAAAAATTTGCAACTGAAAAATCGTATGCTGAGAGTTCAAAAAAAAACCTATAGAACAGATCATATTATCACAATGTTTCAGTCGTGGGCACAGAACAATCCATTAGGAACATGCACACGTATATTTTTGTGAATTTTCACAAGACATTCACTTGCACTCTATCTTTGTTTAACACTTTGGGATAGCATATTTTTTGGTAGTTCCTGGGTGTTATCAAGATAAAATGTAGAGTCAGCTCTTACTGTAATACAGAACTTTGGAGTATACAAATACTTACTTGTTCAGTATTGTAGCAAGATCGGGAGAAAAGATTCAGTTATCAAATCTAGGAGTTTGAACGCAGAGACTCTTGCTTATTAGTTAAGTGATCAACCACAGAGCCACTCAGGCCATATCAAAGTAACAACAATGTAAACATGCAAAACCTTAATTTTGAATATCGTTACAAGAACCTCATTGTTTAGGGGGAACAAAAATTTTTTTGGAGAAAAATGTTGGAACAAGACACACATAAGTGCATGTCCTAAGTTGTTTGTGCTTGTAATCAATAGTTTCATTCAGCATGAGGTCTTTAATCGAACTAATGGAAAACTTACCTGCTTAGCGAATCATACCAAAGATGTCTTTAAAAATGTATTTCATGGAACAATTACTCTGCCTGGGAATAATACAACAAACAATAAACATAATGTTCGATCAAAAGATTATGATAAAAAGAACATCGCAAGTGTTTAAATTATTTTTCTATGTTTGACTATTCAATATAAAAGGCAGGAATATCTTGAGGCCTAAAACAATGATCAGGATAAGAATTCAAGGATAAGGCAATTGCGTCAATAGCATGGACGACTATTTCTGTAAAATAAATCGGACGGACATCTGATAAAAATAAAATCATGTTGGACTGCAAACGGTCATTGGTACCCTGTCGCATAGATCAGTACATAGTAGCATGTAAAGGCACACACTACAACACAGCAAATTTCTAAAGCTGATATAAAAAAAAAAAGATGTCTCACAAAAATAACTGACTGACTAGAAAATTGGAAACTTTGTCACTGATTTCAGAAGTTACTACAATTATACATGTCATACAATCATGTACATCTAAGGGGGTTGGGAAAAAAGTTACAAGATATATTAGAGTAAGTAATCATGTGTGGAAGCAAATGCTGGACATTTTCATTGTAAACATAAAACTATTGTCACATATATGAAATTGTATTGAATTGGTCATTCCATTTTAATTCCATTTGCATTTTTTCAAGCAAAAGGCATATACCCTTTTCCCATAATCTCCTCCAGCCTACACATTGATTGTGGCTCCACTCTGCCCCCGAGTTCAATCCTGTTTTTGGGGGTGGAGAACTTTATCGGAGACTATCTCTCTTTTTTCGCAGCAATTTCTCTCTTGCTTCTGATATATTTCCTCCTCTGTCGAGCCAATCTCTCCGTTCTTTTTGCTGTGCTTTGCAACAAAGGGAGTATTTTTGCGTCATTGTATTATCATTAAATTTTACTTTCAACGTGATCACTAGCGCGATCTCATTTGGTTAAACACCTTTTAATGTAATGAGGTGATTTTTTCAATCACGTACCCTGAGATCGAAGAAAAGTCTAAGTTATGGACATTGTTTGTTGTTGTAATATAAATTAAATGATAAGAATAAATCTTATATTTTCGGGTGATGCAGGTTTTCACCGAGATTTTAGACGGTAAAACTTTTCATCAATGCGCTTCGCATTGATGATTTTACCGTCTAAAATTCGGTTGAACCTGCATCACCCGAAAAATATTAAGAATTGTTATTTTATATGAATTCATAACTACCACTAACTCTACTCTTCGTTGAACAGTTCACAGTTTGCAGAGTATAAGTAAAATCATTTGGAGTAAATTTAAGATTTTGTTGATATTTAATTCTCCATTCATCAGACTTGAAAATGAGCTTCTGCTCCAATGTACCATCCAGACACTGAATGATGCTATATGATGAATTAAAGATCTTGCCAAACTTACCGTTCTGATGCCATCGAACAATAACATTCTGTCTCCGGTCTCGCTTGGCTGGGAAGACTTTTGGCGGCTGGGTCACTTCTTATCTCTGATTTTACACTCTTTGTTCCACCACAGACGATTTTAGGGCCCACTGGGAAAAGATGAATAAATGTTACCTCAATTAATGTATGCTAATACTATCCAGATGTTAATTTATCTAATTCTATCATTCTAGTCAATCACTCAAAATACTGGAAAAACTACTTATCTCTAAGCTGTTATATTATTTTTGCTCTGTACCCTTTATGCTGTAGTGCTAATTTCATATACATAATACCGCCCTCAACAGTAGAAAAATTTTCCAAAAGCACCAATAAATTCATTGATGTGCTTATGCTAGCTTCTCGTTACCACAAAAGTGATGTATTGAGTGTTTGCTTTATAAGTAGTTTCCCAACAGCAATACGAACATATGGACGTGGATGCCGTGTATACCTTGCGCTGAACCATTCCAATCTGCTCTCCTTCTGACCAGCTGAAATGTGTTTCCCATCAATAGAACAACATGTTCACCAGCAGCAACGTCACCAATAATCAGATGATCAGATCAATTATTAAACAGTCACAGTGAAACTGAATTAATACTGCAAATATTCATTGCAAGTTTTACAAAACATTGGGAATAAAAGCTTCCCTATCTCGTTTGAATACTAGCACTGGCTTTTCCAGATGAAAACAATATATCATAAATTGAAATGAATTTAAAAAAATTTGCTGCATTGATTTGTTAATAATGTAGATTTTGTTTTTCAAAATATTTGAAGGAAAGATGTCAGAGAATTGATGGTAAATAGTTATCTGAAAGTACCCACTAAACTGATTATTGGGATGACCATTAAATAGTGTGATATTGGGGAGACCATTAAAATAGCGTGAATTGTAGGGTGTTCGGAAAGAACACAGTACATGTAAGTGAAGGGATCGAATTATTAGAAGACAGCTTTCTTGTGTTAGAGTGAATATCAATCAAATTTAATGTGGAAGTATGCCTTGTAATTAAAGAAATTCATGTTACGTGAAAAGAAAAAGAAATATAGTGCATCAAAAATGTTTCTGTACAAATATTCTGTAAAATCCAAATCTCTTAAATACAACACTCAAATGTTAAAATAGTGCCTCTAAATCTATTCACAATGGTCTATGGCAAAAAAAATAAATTACAAAATTCAAAAGCATAGGCGGCTACGATAATCAAAAGCTACATAAAATGGGAAGGATAATACGGGGGTTACCTAATGTGTCTCTGCGGTTCTATACGGGGAAACATACGGTAAATGTGATCATAAATTATCATAAAGGAAGCACTCATGTCTACTACTAGTACTGAAAGAAATACGTTTAAGTATAATATCATGAAATATCCCCCATTTCCCAGCCCCAAGGTACTTCTGTGTTCCAAATCTGACTTACTTTCATGAAGGTGGGATACTCAGAGTAATCAAATGTGCCGTAAATGTCCTCAAATTCTCCAACATTCATAGCAAACATTCCAAGCATTGACTCAAGGGGGCTTGTGAAAACACATGGATTTGATTCAGGGTCACAGGTGCCATTTATAAATGCAATATAAAAAGCTGAAATAAACACAAAGTAACTGAAGGAAAGGTAAAACAAAGTGTTCAGACTGAAATATTATAGATACAAACATACATATAAAAAGAAGAATTCAGAAATTAAAATAAACAGCCTGAAAAAATAAAGACGCCCACAGAAAATCACACAAGTCTGAAAGTTAAAATAAACAAGAACAGTGTAATCCCACCAAGGTTTCGGAAATTGATGGCTGC
Source organism: Ostrea lurida (assembly GCA_903981925.1). Taxonomy (NCBI): domain Eukaryota; kingdom Metazoa; phylum Mollusca; class Bivalvia; order Ostreida; family Ostreidae; genus Ostrea; species Ostrea lurida. The sequence goes on along the minus strand of CAJDSM010013873.1, from coordinate 1,730 downwards.
AGAATTGTACTAGCTCACCAATCTGGCCTCGAGGTTGTAAAACTTTTACCGTACTCATACTCAAACTTCTACACTGTGCCGATGTTTTTGTCAATGTACATCCAGGTTTGTTTTTAGTATAACTCTGAGCAAGGTCAAAAGCACATGAAAATCTTAGAGTATGTACTCCATTCAGTTAGAATGATTTATCAGAGTTTTACAGAAGATTTTGAGCACGTAGTTCAGGCTTGAGTATGAAAAAGTGCTCAAGAATTAAAGTTTTAAAACTTCCAGGTCCATAAATTTTCCTCGTTAATCATTAATTTTCAGATCAGCAAGCCAGTTCTGCAGCTAGAAATGTGATTAACTAAATGGCTCTGAAAGAATAAAACAAGACCAACCAATCCACATTGAAGAATGTATTAACTTCCAAGGTCATGCCTTGATAAAGGTATTCATGTTGTAATTATCTGGGCAGACTTATCCATCCCAGTTTGGTTTTAATGTAAAACTACTGTAACAAATGAATGTATACTATGTGAAAAATAATGACCAAGGGCACCACCAAGTGGGACATCCCCACATAACATGGATAATTCAATGGGTATCATTTTCAAACAGTCATTATCCTTGACCTTTGATCTAATATCAATTGGTATCTTCTCCCACTGCAATGTAAACATTGAAAAGGCCTAAAGATCAAAAGGTATTCCTTTTATTGTATTCATATTTTCAGTTTTCGATCACAGGTAGTAACCTTGACCTATGACATTTTGACCCCAAAATCAATGGTGTCAACAACACTAGTATACTTAATCAATGTTAATGACCTTGAACTATGACCTTTTAGCTCAGAAATATGAATTTTTCTCTAGGCATTCAGAAATTGGAATGATGTTACTGAGACTGTGTGTGACAACCAACTTACCAGGGTACTATGCCCTCCAACTTTGACAAAAAATGTTACTCCTTGTTTCAGAATTATGTTACAGTAAATATTGCTAAATTAATAGCTGTGCGACATCTGTGATTGTTAACAAAAGCAAAACAAAATGCACATCTTAATCATAAATACACCAAAATCATAAATACAACAATTCTCTGCTTTTGATAACTTCTGCATTTTCTGTAAGAATCAGTAAGTCCAAAAAATTGGCTTTGCGATCCATCTTTCAGAAAATGGTGTCACTGGAACACCACAATACTTTAAGAATGTCTTACTTTGAAAAAGAAAAAAAGAATTGCAGTCTTGAATCATTACTGACTGAGGGAATGATTCAAAAAGATCTGATGATCAAAATATGTAATTTCATCATAAAGCATTTCAAAAGCAGAAACCCACTAAAACTACTCCATGTTGTATATCAACTGTGTAAAAAATGATCATTTGTTAACAACCAGAATGATTAAGAGTCGAGGAGGATTTTGAAATGGCCTTATAAATCAACAAGATGAATAAATCACAAGCTGTTCACCATTGGGTAGTTGACTAAGGTGACCAACAAAACTGAGGGTTAATGACAAAGAGTTAAATGGAAACAACAACCAGCATACAGAGTAGTGCCCCCTACTTTGGCGAGAATCGGATGATTGGTCTGACTAAAAGACTCATAGTAGTCCCCAAACTCTCCTAGTGACATCATAAACATACACATGATGGCTTCCACTGGGTCATTGAAAGGACTTCCTTCTACGTTTAAAAATATTATGTACATTGCTGGAAAGAAAAACATTAAATTTTATTATTATCC
>CAJDSM010013871.1:13270-37407 GCA_903981925.1 Ostrea lurida | reverse complement strand
TCAGGAGCTCTGTAGGGGTACAGGCAGATCCTCTGGGGACGTTGTGTGTGTCATAAACACATGTAGGAGTCATCTTCAACACTAATGAAACAACATTTTTGAATACATACATGTACATTTAATTGAAGAAAAACTGTGCAAGAGCTGATCAATGAGTTGGGACAAATTAGGACTGGAATAAGAGTTTCAGGAAATGGGTCAATTTTGTTTTGAAAGGAGACAGTTGATAAAATATTGTCCTGACTTCTCTGTTTGTTCAGTAAAATGGACTTTGTTCATATATAAATCACTTTAGCTAAAGGTACATGTATACAACCTGTACTAAACGAAAACTTGAGGATAAACTGAAATGCCTCATTATATTTTTTTTTCTTTTACATGTCTGGCCAAAATCCCTAGTTACATCCGAGCACATTGTAAGAGTGAGATGTTGTCCATTTGCTTTTATACCCTGCATTTACATTTGTATTTTATATTGTGACACAGTGAATGTACAGTGTTTGCATGCCTTTAAATAAAATCATGAATATTATCCTAAATATCAATGCAGGTGATTAAATACAATATGTTTCTGTGATGTACAAATTCATGTTCCGTTGAATGTACATCAATTCATAAATGATGAATGATGATAGGCATCATGATTCCAAGGTTTGAACATTAAGAGAGTTATTGATCTGTTCATGTATAAGCTTCAGATATGAAGTCTTTCAATAATTTTAGGTTAGTGTGCTATGAGAACTTGGGTAACAATTTTATATATGTATATGGTGAAGAAAAAAAATTTACATTGAAATTGTTGTAAGTACACATACTAGTCTTTGAAAGAATTGGAAATCGTTAAGAGATAGGGTGGTACATCTGTGGAGAAAATTTTGTATTTTATTTACCATTATGTACAGTACCCTCCAGCACACAATGCCTGAAGCACACACATTGCAGCCTCGTTACACAAAGAACAGTTATGGTTGAAAGTTGGGTTTAAACTATATTTAGTAATATACAGCAAGATCCTTATTTTTGGCAGATATATATTTTAAGTGCAGCTGTATGTCCCAAAAGGTACACATCTGTTTCTATGACAGCTTGCAGGATATTTAAGGACTTGCACTAAAAGATAAGGACTTGCACTAGAGAAGACTCCAGTATTTAACATTTTGTAGGATTAGCAGTTGTTTAGCTTCTGCTGTTTTCTGCTAAGCATGTGCTTAGCAGGGATCTTGCTGACAAAGGCTTTGTCTTTCCACTTTCTTTCTTTTTTGGTCAAATAGATAATTATTCACTGGTTATTTGAAGTATTTTTACATTTTGCCAATCATATATGTTATTTGTAATGCCTGAAAGGGCCCTAATTTGGAATAAAGAATCTATCTATCATAACAAATTTTGGGTTCATGACAAGATTTTCTCAACATTGTAAAGTTTCATCATTGTTCTGTCCCATTAAAATCAGATTATTCCTCCTGGGCACCTGGTCCCACCTCAGAAGCGTCCAGGGGTCCATGTCTGGCCTACTCTTAATTGTTTATTCATCTGATTTTTCCCCCCACATTTGATAAAGTACACAAAAGGAGANCTGGCCTACTCTTAATTGTTTATTCATCTGACTGTTCCGCATGATTTTTTCCCCCACATTTGATAAAATACACAAAAGGAGATACCGGTACTTCCAGCAATATACCACTTCCCCATATTATATATGGATATAAGCTTCAAGTATATTTTAATTTTATTCTAATATATTCGGAAAATACAAGGCATATAAGCACATAATCTGTCATTTTATATTTCTTACTAACCATGTTGAGATATTTTAATCTTTCTGGCTATAATGGAAAACAAAACCAAGACCAAAAAAAACAACAAAAAAACCCAGAATATTGGTAATGGCCAGGATCAAAGAGTCATATGATGAAAATGGCAGGTTCCATGTGGCAACAAAATATTTAATTAGTGTTTACACACGTACCAAAACAATTTTCTGTCTTTGAAAATCATTTTGCTAATAACAGTGTTGTAAAACTTTGTGTTTTCTTTTTCTCAATTTGTTGTGCATGATGAATTTATCTTAATAACATAACAACTGTGCTAATTTTATTTGCAAATGAAATTTATATAAAAAAAAAAAAAAAAAGCCCACTTTTATTTATGTATTTTAAATGGATGTGTTTGTCAGTCATTATATGTATAATCATTATTCTCTTTTTTTTCAGCATCTTCAGCAAATGATGAGCTAGAGTTTGTTAAAATGTATTCCAATTCCTCCCCCTCCAGACGTCGATATCAAAGTAATGACAATATGACCTTGTCTTATGACAACCCAGGCAGTGAATTTCCCACACTGGACCGTCCCCCGAGTTATGAAACCAGCATGAGAGACAGTACCACAGTAGACATTTACGGCGCTGATCGGCGCAGTGTTCGAAGTGTACGCAGCATCAGATCGAAAGCTAGTAATAAATCAAAGAAAAATGAAAGACGGGAAGAATTACCATGGGTTCAAATTACTCCCTCCGCAAACAGCATAGACCAGCCATTCCGGCATTATCCATAGAAGTTCATTAGATCTACGAAATTTTATTCTTTGTTCTATATTTGTATGTTATGTTTAATTTATAGAAAAGACCTCATGTGGTACTTTAATTCATGTAATGGTGCATGGAATCCGTGGATATATTTCATTAGCATGGGTATTTAGACAAGTGTGGAAGGAACTCACTGTGAAAATTTTTCAAGAATTTATTGTAGACATTTTGAATCCAAGCACTCAACCAATATGATATGTAGAGTGTACAATGTGAATTACATTGGAAGTGATGATAATTATGTGTACTTAAGTAATAGTGCTGTAGGTTTATTTTGATTGTAATGGAAATTTTTTTTATGTATAGAACAAGGGTTAACAGAACCAGAACATGGGTTCTCTATGATGCAAAGTTCATCCATTATTTAAGAGAGTTAGAAGTGAATGGCAAAATATTTACTTATGCTTCAACAGCTATTGACTTTGGAGGTGGAAATTGACGTCAGAGCATGCCTTATTGGTCAGACTTTTCCTGTAACTTACTTTTCATTATAATTTTTTTTTTCCATTTAATTAATCCATCTTATTGTTAATGGAAAGGCAATTATTAATGGTGCAATGGATAAACACAGTCATCATTGATTAACATATGATGTGACAATTTCCCGTTATGGAATTTGCTTTCGCTTCAACATGTCAATATTGTCGTTAAATGTTGGTGATAAACTAAGATATATGTGCATGTAGCTTTACTGCTCAATATGTAAAGGCTAGCAATTCTGATGAGTCATTTACCATTGCATGTTCTGTTGGTGTTCCTTCAAAATACATGTACCGTGTACACCTGTACATATGTTTTAAATACATGTAGATATGAATTCCAGGTTTAATGATGGCATTCACAAACTAGATTTAAGATACATGGTGTTCCTGTCAGGGTCCTACCGTTTTGGTGTAAGAAAGATTTTTAAGAGTAGGAAATCTAGTTAAGATGCTATACATACATGTACTGGAAATTGAACAAAAATCTCAAAGGTGCCATGGAGAGATTGTGATTATATGAGTGTGTGATAGTAAGCTTTACGTAGGAAAATAAAATGGGCTTGTTGACTGATGTGTGCTCAAGTGTGTGAAAGTGTGGATATTCATGGTAAAAAATATTTACTTATGATTTTAGTTTTTACAATTTCTTTAGAGTTATCTATGTTCATATGTTACTTGTTATCTAGCTGTACTAGAAAAGAAGATATAACTTGACTGTGAGAATGCTGCAAAACTGTAGCTCTATGGGATGGAAATTAATGTAGTTACCTTTACCACCCCCCTCCTTTCCTATCCCCCCCCTTTCCCCTCCAAGAGCTACAATTTTGCAGCTACCAAGTACATGTTATGATTAATAGATTTTTGAAAGGAAAAATTCATGAACAGGGTGTATAGGAGACTGGCCTAATGGTAATATTATATAGGTTTTTCCCCTTTGAAAATCAAAGAAATTACAAAAAACAGATGAGAAAATTTCACTTCTTCATCCAGAATTCCAGATATTGACCACCAGTAAGGAATTTAACAAAATGTCTTAATTTCTTACTGAAAAGTGAAAATATATACAGTTATTTTCAAGTGTTAATGTTTTGTGAAAAATGCCACTGAATCTCTCTCTTCCCCCCCCCCCCCCCCCCCCAACAGATTTTCATGAATAGGAATGTGTAAAGTTCATGTTGTGTACCATAGAAAGACAACGTTATTACCTGTACTTAGTGTCTGACTTTGGTCATGAAAGAATGTCCAAGATAATGTGGGTCCAATACACATGTATCATTGTCACATTTTTATTTCATTTCTTTAACTATGATTTGTTTTCATATATTTTTCTCTAATTGGCCAAACAGGTCTCTTTAGTGTTTTTTTTAAGCTGTGTTCGTCGTGTACATGCTTTAAACATTGTATTAGTGCTTATTTTGCACTCTTCTGTAGATTTGTTACTGGTCAGTTAGTGTTTGTTAAAAATAAACACAAGAATTTACAATTGATGTGTTTTGTATATCTAGAAGGCAAAGCCGTATTAGACGATTCAAATAGTGATAGATCACGTTAATAAAAGTGTACTGCAAAAACAAAAGGAAAGGCCAGGGTAAAGAACTGAGCAATGTAGTTCCTAGATGTATCCGTTACATCTTCCGGACAGGGAAGTGCATGGGGAAACCATGGCTGAGCATGTAAAACAGGAGTTAGCTTTTGTAGCTGTGAAAAATGATCCAACACAGCATTAGCTGCAGAACTGTAGCTCTCTGAAAAAAAAAAAAATTGGGACAGATCTCTGATCCATCCCAATATTTTTCAGAGAGCCACAGTTCTGCAGCTAACACGGCATTTGATCAAAAATATAATAATGAATTGATAATTTTGTAAAAGGTTTTGCAACTTCAGAGCCAGATCCTCTGACTATAAACCAAAAAATGAAATTCCCCTCCCCCCCCCACCCCCCTTGTAAGAAAATGAAGTTGGGTACATACAACCATAATTTTACTCACAATCTAACAATTTTCTGGTCTTCTGGATATCATTCCATTGCATGTACATGTAATATAATGTAGGAAACCGATGTGGTTAATCTCTGTACATTGAGACAAGACATGCATGTTTTACAAAAAAAAAAATAAAAAAAAATGAGACTAGTGTCATGGTGGTGAATCACAAATGCTAGGACGGAAGTTCATAAGAGGAAGAAAGAAAAAAAAAACCGTGAAATAAGGTATTCATTAGTGAAGGCATATTAATTTTATTTTGGTAATCGGGGCCCCAATACCATTAACTGAGAATAGAATTAAGTCAAAAATTTTATTAGTTATATCTTAAGATTTCTAAAGCATATTTAGGTTTTATAGAAACCTTGTGGCTTTTAGAAAATTTTAAGATGATCAATGTTTCAAAAGCTACCGGTAAGTGGATATAAAATTTTAGACTTTTTTGCTATGTATCAAAATATAATTAGCTGTGGAAAATCAAAATTTGAAAAATGTTACACATGGAATTTTTTGTGTGTTTTTTTTTTTTTTTTTTTGGGTGGGTTTGTATTTTTGTTTTGTTTTGTTTGTTTGGTTTTTTTTTTTTTTGTGCGTTTTGGAAGTTTATTTTAAGAGTTAATGCTCTTGTAACAAGATGATAGTTCCCAACGTTTTGCTCATTTTATGGACCAAATAAATGATTTTGTGGTACCGTAAATTAATGGTGAAGTATATATATATATTCATATTACTTTGAATAAATACAAAATTTGAGTAGTTTGCAATAGAAGCCGCTCAACTAAAGGAGGGAAGAAGAAATTGGTGTAATACACAAGATCTGTTCGAATCTGTGCTGCATGCAATAAAGTTGATTGATCACTTCTTTTTCTGATGGGTTAGTTTGCGTTGAGCTAATCAACGTCAGTAACTAATAACACAGGTTGTCTGTTTGATGCACCCATCATCAACATCATCCGAGGTCGAAGGTAGAATAGCTTAAATAGATTAATTGTACCACAGATCACACAGTTTGAATAGATAGCAAAGAAAGTTCTAAAAGACAGATGACTAACGTTAGCCTAGCTTTATCAACTAAATGTACCTCAGTATACATTATAGAAGCTAGAATTTTGAAATAAGGAAGCATTGACACAGTCAATGAACCATAATTTGGGAGGTATAAAATCATGGAAAAATTATTAGATTTGTGTATGGGTGTTTTTACTTAATCTAAAATGTGTATGTATAGGAAACCAGGTGCAAACTTCATTAAATCGCAGCTGTGATATATTGACTCGTTATACATGCAGATTCTGTTAAGATTTCAAAATAAGGGTGTGTATCTCTTGGCGAATTACTAACATGTTATGTTCCTGTTTCTATTTTGGAGGAAATCCACACGCACGCTCCCACCCACCCACCGAATACAAAAAAAGTATATTTTTGAGAACATTTCAAACAAAAGTTCCTTCCTGATCACCGAGTTAAAAAAATCAATAGTAGTATACTAAGTTATGGTGCAAAGGTTTGGAGAAAGACTCTAATGTATAGAAAGTTTTTTAAAATGTTTTGTATGCGCTTCTTGTGAGAGTCTTCACCACATTTCGCTCCTACGGAGTAGTTCTGTACCTCTCAACTTTATATTCCCGACATTCTACCACCTAACCCCCAAGCAGGTTTACAGGCTATTAGGAGGTTTCTCAAAAACACAGGCTAGCAAAATTGTCATGCGACTTGGAGCAGATGCTACACTAAGTCAGATTTTAGAGAATATGGAGATTATTCATGGTACTGTGGAAGGGGCGAGTCACTCCTTACCCACTTTTACAGTGCAACTCAGAAAACTGATGAGGATAAGACGTCAGGGGAATGTCGCCTTGAAGATTTGCTAAGTAAAGCAATTGACAAAGGTAAAGTTCATCAAGCTGATGCTGATGAAATGCTAAAAACAAATTTTGGACAGGACTTCGTCAAGACTTCAAGCATATATTAGGATATCTTTCTGACAAATGTCATACATTCGACGAATTGCGAATAGAAATTAGATTGATTGAAAGGAATAAAAAAAAAAAAAAAAAAAAAGAGAGAATGGAGGTTTCCTGGCAGCACTCAAGACATGATTACGGCATACGATCATAGGTTATTACACTAGGAGCTACTATTTATCTATGTCTGTAATTGTGGAGAGAGTGAGTAGGATAAGTATATTGCTATATCGTGTCAATGACGGGACGTTGGGATGACATATCATACATCACTCTACGAGAGCATCTTTATGATCGTTGATCTGAGTATAGTGGCTAAAGGTCGTCGGAATTTGTCTTATGTATATGCTGATGAGTGTCTCTACTGTATTATGTATGTCGCTGATTTCTAAGTTCTCGAGTATCGTCGGGGGAGTTCCTGGTATGTTAACTGATAATATTGCTATATAATATTAGTTGTGAGTTTTGTTTATATGGTATTCTCTACAATTTTCTGCACTTGATTTGATGACGTACATGGCATTAAGGCACGTGAAAGAACTCTTTACGCGGGATGTATAGTTACAATTAAGACTTTCCATCTAAACAAAGTCTTGGGTGTGGTTACAAGCTGTCGGATCTGTCTGTGTGTGCAACCGAGCGGGCCATATGCGCGCAAAAAGGCTATTCTCGCACACGAATGTACATACTCCCTAAAAACGACACAAACAAAAGTTTGGGGTTTATGCTTATGCACAATGCGCCTTCGAGGTTGGCATTATTTCGGTGATACGAGTGCTATACAATAGACAATTTTCATTATGAGTGGGTGGGACTACGGGATTCGACTGAGATCGTTTGAAGATTCTCGTGTCATAATTGTGGATGAGCGACTCAATTGTTATCCCGCTTTTGGTGAATGTAGTAGCTATCACCTACGACATGTATATTCTCTGTATATTTCTCACTCCCATCATATGGTACTTGTACTTGTGTGGATATGGTATCTATAGTTTATTGTCTGTGTATCCTTTATTTAGTTAAATGATGATCTGATAAGCCATGCATCATATCAAATTGAACTCGCAAAGTGGTGTGGGGGTAGTTGAATCTTGCGATTCACACGCAATATTCCTGTCAAAATCCCTTTATCTATCTCTTGTATTTATATATACAAATTCTATGCGTGAATTTGAGGATGTAATTTACTCTCTCAAGATATTTTCTTCAGATTCAATCTTTTCTACAATGTATTTTCCTCGCTTTTATCAGATTTTCACTCTCTACGATAAGTTCCTCTTACTTTCCGAAACGCAGATACATCTCACAAGGTAGTGAGCCTCAAATATACGTCGTTGTTTTACTACATATACCTCGATTCATGGAGTGTGATAAAACAGATTGCATTATGGTCGACAATATATAGTACGGTTCTGAGACACTTCCCTAATCGAGAACGTTCATTATAGTGGCTCATGTTTTTATTGTTTTATCTGATTTTATGCTTATCACAATTCACTCGCAGTATAAGGTGATAAGGACTTACCATGGTACATCATCACTGAAATCCGCACCAATTCTGAGAGGTTATAACGCTAAAATCTGCTTGCTACAATTTGTAACATTCTACAAATCACGCGTAGCTCTCTGAGGGCTATAGCGATATGCCATAAGGATTTGTCTCGATAAAAGGATCGACTGAGACGTATTTATTCGTCTCTCATATATTACCACACTTGTACCGTATCACAGATGTGAATTCAGTTCGGTCACAATGTTAGTGACTAGGACATTCAGTAGATCACGAGTCACCTATTCAATGTACTACACTTCTATCTCGACGCATACCAAGTCTGCTTCTCATTCCTCTGTGATCGATTTTGCCCTAATTAAAGGCTATAGTGCAATGATTCAAAGTATTTCTGTGGCTATGTTTGTGGGATATCTGGCCTCGCCTGTGTAAAAGCACATCTTCAGGCTCATCATAAGAACCACACATAGATGAACGCCAGAGGTGTGGTGTTCGTATTTCTACTTTATAGACTCGAACTCTGTTTTCTTATAACGTGGCCTCTCGTAGTTCTCTCACCGGTGGACGATCGAACAGTCACATAGTAGCAGAGACAATGTAGATGATAATGTCTCTATACGCTGCAACTGCCAAATGTTTTTACACTCGTTATCTGGATGATGTTTTAGGTCTTGCTATGTAGAGCTACTATCTGATCGGTTCGGAAATCAGAGATAAGAGTGTATCGCGTCATTTTACTTGAACCTGCTTCCGGCTCAGTCTCACCGTGCTACTTGACAGGGAGTTAGGATGTGCATACTAGTTAGTGTCTCTATTTGTACTCTTCAAGTTTTCCGCCATCACTCATCTGATACTTGAGTGGGCAGCAACTGATTTGAACCTCGCAGTTTAAAGCGAGCATAAGTGTATGCACAAAAGTGTTGAAATACTAATATCAATTTCTCTCACTAAGCTGTTACTGTGATTCGGTTGTATCGAGCACACATACGGCGGTCTTTTATGGGAGAGGCGATTTAGAGCTATCTGGACAATCTTGCTAGAGTAAGCATGCACAGATGATACTTAATACTGGTCATCTATATCGCAATTACTGAGAGGATGTGAATATTCTCTGTCTGCGTCAAGGGCAGAAGTAAACTGCCGCGCTGCACGTTATGAAGCTACATTTACGGCAAATAAACTTGAGGTCATGTTGAGATTTCAGTTAAACTCGTATTTGTATCCGGTGATGCACCTGAAACTAATTAGAGACTACATTTACTTCATCTCTCAATCACGCCAGGTTCTCTTTTCAGAACAGATTAGTCTCTGCATATGTTTGAATGGATAGAGTAAGTTGTGTTGGTATCTAGTAAAGGTTAACACGAGAATAATCGTAAACCTCACTCTCACATTGCGTTTGGGAGTCGTGAATACTCAGTGATACGTAACAGGGTCATCTGGGACTTCCATCACGGACTCGTGACTGCTATCTTGACTAAGCAACGACTCAGCGTATACTGGTAGTTCGACACATAATATTGGTTAGTCAGAAAAGTCTATAGCGCCTCTTGTTTTATTGCAAGTTGTCTGAGTTGTCGGGGAATGATCCTCTGTCAACAGGTTCAATTGTCATCCTTATGGTTAGACATGGTAGGGAATGGGATGAGGAAACAAATAGACTTAGGGGTCTCGAAAGGTTGAATCCTATTGAGTAAATCTATGGGGGTGCCACCGACTTCAGCGTAAGTTGTAAATTTGCCCACGTGTTCGTCTCAGTCACAAGCTGAGCCCTGTACAATGTAGGTGAGTTCTATGAACTTGCGAGGATAATGTATGGACAGTACAAAGTTATAGTGCATGTGCTGAATCCAGATGAGTCTACTACTTGGTAAGTAAGCTATTCATCGATGTAGAGAGAGGCGACTCGAGTTAGATGATATTAAGGATTCTAGAATTCTAACTGTTGTGAGATTGTTGAGGATCAAAGTGCGCATCTGCGCACTTTGTAGAAGGAGTAACTTATAGTCAAATCGAGTATAAAAGATGGAATCATGTTGATGATTAGCTGATGTACAGGTCAAATCGGGGAGTGAAATCACACAACTATTAGTTAGATCCTCTTCAATACTCATATGTCTCGCTGTCATCGATTTAGTACTATGCGATCCCCACACATATTCGTATCTATGGTCTGGAATTGTGTTATTCATCTCAAAGCAGCACAGGATAGACTTTCCTTCAGAGATTCTGAGAGATAAACGCACACGTTCCGCCCACAATAACAAAAAAAAGAGATATATAAAAAAGGGATAAACCAGACTAGGTCCGGGCGGGCAAGATTGTTTCACAGGAGGGAGCTCTTCGTATAAAGTGTGCATCGTACGAGCTACATTTATATAGTAGGCATAAGACATGGATGAAGAAAAGTGGGGAGCTAGATGAACTCTGCAAATGATGGCAAAGGAGAAGGACCTCTGTGATAGAGGTGTCATTTCATGAGCAGATATGCGGGAAGAGAGATGAGGCGATTTCAGATCGTCTGGTTGTGGTTTTTTGATAGGACTACGTGGAGGTCCTATGAGCAAGATGTTACTTAGCGACTAGCGCAGAGGCTGGAATTCTCAATTATCTCAAATTCGTTCTATATCTTGTAACTCCGACAATCCTACGCTCTAACGATCTAAGTGGTGAAGCCTAGTAGCGACTTAGTGCAACTGGTTGAATTTGATCCCATTTATGTGCCAGTGAAGTATATAGACTATGGTTGTAGAGAGGTCATACCATTTTGGTTGTATGGCATGGATGTAATGCATACCGCTAGCTGGAGAAGTGGACGTAGGAGCCTGGTCTCTTTGCACGGTCGATATGTCAGTATCTAATAAAGTTTACATAGGACCTGAAGGCTCTTGAAATACCGTGACGATTTAAAGCGATGTTGATTCTTTATGTGCGCTCGATATTGTTTTACATTCTGGAAAATCACTGTTCTATTAGGTACTGATAGTACGAATGTCAACAGTTCCAACGTGAGTCTATAAGGAGAACTCCCTAGCCTATGCGCAGGCCTCGTCTCATTGACGGAGCATGATTGATTCACTCGATGAGTGGAATTGGTTGAATTGGCTGTATACGTATACGACATTTATTTTTTCCATAAAGTAGTATAATATGATATCAGGAATCATGGCCCGTCTCCTGGATTTAAAATCTTGATATTTTATTGAATTTCTTGAGGCGTACGTAGAAAGGGGTTGGATCTCGTAGAGATCTAGGTCGTGACCAGGCCTCGTGTCTGTGGATTACAGTGCTTATATGCGTATCAGTTGTTTGTGTTTGGTGATAGACAACTGTCGATACTATGCTTGGCTAGTATAAAAGCGCATGAGGTAGTTGTTTAGTTTTCTCAGAAGTATGTTGGGTTAAGAATAATGTGCCAACGATTTGGTCACTTTTTTATGGACTATTGTTGTATCTAACATACATATGCTATAGAGATCTATTAAGGGAGTCGAGAAGACATCCAATTTGTAACGCGCGATATGATGTTTAGTGCGCTCTCGTACTATACTCGGTGTTTGGTCTGGTCGTTCAATAAATAAACTCTACTAATACAATAATTTATAAAAGGGATTCGGAAATAATAAATACTATCCTGCATATGTAGTTATGATAAACAGGATTCATTAAGACAAATGTTAACAATCCGCGACGGGATATAGCATATGACCGATGAAAGATAATCTCGTAGTGATAAAGGGAAGCTAATAACTATACAACGGACCGCTTTGGGGCACAGATGAAAAAGTCGCAGAATGATTAGCGGATACACGGAGTGCATTACTCGCGTCGTATAGGAACCTATTAGTCATAGGCCGTTCTATAACTCTCACTGCTAGAAAATTCTAGGTTTGTCCACGTAGATAACCCCGTCAAAGGCATGGAGCACTCGATGATAAACTCCTTCAGGGTTGGGTTAGAGATGTATGATTCCAATATATCAAACTGTCTATATAGGATTAATTCGATTAGACACTAGGATACGCTTAAATAAGTCAAGGATCGCGTGGAATACACTATAAGGCCCAACTAGGCTCGCTCGGAATAGACGTCTGTATGGTATCCAATACTTACATAACGTAGCGGAGCATCTCAGATAAGATTGTCAACCAGTGCGAAGTGAATTCTTAATTGACGCAGTGGACCATGTTATAACCGTGTGTATCAATTGAGCTGTGATTAATATAACACGTGAATAAGGAAGTCACAGGTGCCTCGGTGATATGGCTCCAATCTGAAACTGTATCAGAAAAGAGACCTTATCATTTGTTAGTGCTCATCAAGAAGGCAAGTTATCTGTAAAATACCTCATCTGGCTAGACTAAGTGGGAATATGTTACATCGTGATGAATAGGAGTTAGACTAGAGTATCTGGATCCTGAGCACTCATAGCTGGTTGTTCCCTCTGATTAGTTACTATAGGAGGCATGTCTCTATTGATTGGCGTCCTGAGTGCAATACTATGGTAATATAGCCATGTTCATACAAGAGCAGGGGTCGGTAGAATGCCAGGAATAATGATTGATCTAGAAGGTGTTTGCATTCGGATGTTGAAGTGTAGTAAGTTATACGACGCTAAATCTCGCGGAAATATGTCCTACTCGCAAGGGAAGGAGCTATGGTAGTATGATTTATACAGGGCTCTTACTATGGTCACTATGAATTTATGAGTGTTCTGATAGCAATAGCGGTAGCAGTTAATAAGGCTTCAAATGACTGATGCGCTTCAGAGGTTAGCAGTTGTATATAGCTCGAGCAAAACGTGACTAATTTTCGGTGTGGAGTTAAAAGATGCACTCGTAGGCACGTAATGGGAAAGGCAGGTCCTTTAGGTAAGATGGCTGACTCTATGTCCTAAAACGCTTATCTGCGTGAATCTTTACTGCCTCAAGAGGAAATGGTATCGCTAGTGATACGCTATCACAGGAAATAGTGACTAGAGTTTTCGGCGTATGATTTAATTTTGATAGTGGTTATCTCTGAAATTAGGCAGGTCCTGTCATTTAGCTTATATGGTGCTGCTTCATTGTCCATCCAACGGAGCTTAACTACATAGCGTATCAGGCCTAATCAGAAGGTCAGGTCTGTTAAGGCTGCACGCAACAGCTATGTTTTCTCAAAACGTAGTATGAGTAGAGCTGAATTTCTGCGCGTGGGATGTAAAGGATCAACTCGGTAGAAACATGAAAGGCATTCATACGTTATAAGGCTTCTCTAGGTTGTCAAAGCCTTATCTGGTATCGAGTCCTACAAATAGTCGCCGGAGGATACGCGTTAAATAGTACGCCTTGGAATTAGCTGATAAAAGTTTTGGTATCTCAGCATATAAGATAATGATTCGGTATCTCCTTCCTGAAAGGCAGTGTCCTGTATTTACTGCTGGGTCTAGGCAATTAAGTGTCTAGATATAAGCAGGGAGTGTCTTGCGGTTCTGGTTAAAACACACATAACTCAAAGGCAGTGCGTTAAGAGTGTACGCTGGTGAGGAACGAGTAGGAAGCAATTTTCCAGCTATGGATAATGATAGCTAGGTATCCTTACCTGAAGAGGCAGGTCCGTATACGTTGGCTGCGGTCGGGAACTGCTCCACAGAAGCTTATCTGGTATCTTCCTTAAACGAATGGGAAGGCAGCGATCTGGTTAGAGGTATGGCTGTGAAATAATGTGAACTGGTGTTGGATGATAACGTTGTATAAGGGGCAAACCTCGGTAATCTCCTGAAAGGACATCGCGCTCAGTTATGAGAGCGTCTTTTCATATGTTCCAAAATGATTCAGTCTGGTCACTCTGCCTTGCGTATACTATAGAAGGGCAAGTATGTAGAGATACTACATGGATAAAGTGAACTAATTTGGTCACCGTGTGATAAGTGGATATCTTCGGTATCTCCATTTGAAATAGGACATGGCTTCGTTACTGGGGATTGGCTCTTAGTGGATCGCAAAGCATTTATCTGGTAATCCCTCGGCTCAATGGATTTAGATTGTTACGGCAAGGTCCGGTAGATTTACCCTGGAAATTGGTGACTAACTCCTGTGTTATCTTTCACGAGTGTGATTAATTCTAGAACTCGGTGATCCGTGTAACGACCATGGTCTTATGCTAATACCTAGATGGGCTTCTCATAATGTGCCAAATAGATGTGAGCACTCGCGATATTAACTTCACCTAGCAAAAGAGCAGGTCTGTAGATAAGTCCCAATTACGGTTAAGTACTAAGTTTTACTGGGTGATACTGGAGAAACTACGTGGTTAGTCTTAGAAAGAGCATGGTGATCTGGTATAGTGGTATCTAAATATGTCCAAACCTGAAAGCTTATACTGGTAATCCGTCGAATTCCTAAAATCAAAGGCATGAGATTCGTACGAATAGTATGTAACGGACACCTAGGCAAAGCGACTCGTAACATATTATTATATCGCGTTGATAATACGAATCCTCGGATATCTCAGTTGAACAGGTCAGAATCTCCCGATTAACTACAAAAAGGTGACCCATCTCTTTATGTTCCACATTGATTAACTCGCTATAACTCGGAGTATACCTTCCTCTAAGGCGGTCTCGTTTACGAGTACCACTCTGGAATATAGCGAATATTATGTTTGTCGCGCTAATTGATAATGATATCGGTTATCGCCTAAGTGTGAGGCGGGATCTGTATGTCTACGGAATACGAAAAATACCTAAGTGTCAAAGGGGGATTAGCTTAGTGGGAAGGTGGTATCCTGGTCAATATTACTCAAATGATTGCGCGGTCATTGTAGATGTCAATAGTATGTAGGGCATGGATAGTGTGGAACATAGGAAATTTCCGTTGTGGGATAAATGAACTTGAGGTATTACCTGTGGGACTGAAGGCAGGATCCAGTCACTACAGGCCCATCTCCTATGTCACTAAAGCTTATCTGGTAATACGACCTCAATAGGCAGGTAGGTTAGCAGTACCGCTCCGGAAACCGAACTCACATGTTTCCGTTGACATCAATGAACTACGGTAATCCCCTGAAAGGTCAGGTCCGTATAGTGGCCTCTTCTATTAAAGCTCATTAAATTAGGGGGCTTATCTTGGTAATCTTGTAAAAAATCTGGCACCTCTTCAAGATTTTACCAAAGGACAGGTCGCCATAGCAGTATAAGCAAATGGATTAAAGCGAAGCTTACTTTTCGGCGTGTTTGTATAATGAAGCACTATCGAGTGATTCGCTTTGGAATAGACGGGGTCTGTACGAAATAGAGCAAGGTATCTTAGTATACAGGCTCTTTTTTGGATAGTCCCATTGGTAAGCTATATCTGGTATTCTTCCCCATCTCTTATGGAAGAGGTACGGATCTGAATAGAAAGTTAACCAAAACACTAGGAGATAGCTGGAAGCTAATGATGATTTTCCAGTTTCGCATTAAGTCGAAATGTGAATTTCTCGGTTCCATTATGAAAGGACAGGTTATTCCATTTGGAAATTAATTGGCTCTAACCGTCTATGTCCCAACTGCTTTAGTCTGGATTCAAAACACCTCACAAAGGCACAGGATTCTGTAGGATAGGTAAAATCTGCAAAAATTTCCGAAATCACAAAATGAGCTAAATTGACTTACGGGGCAGTAGCAATATATTGAACGCATCAGGTATCCCTAGAATAGAAGCAGGAGGGAATCACTGTGGAATAGGCTCTGTCTAATTGTCATTAGGAGGCAAAGGACTCTCTCTATGAGTGTACAAACTGTAAATCCGCCAAGTCACATAGACAGGGTTCTGCTAGAAGTGAACCTTTGGAAAAGAGTGACTCATATTCACCCGGTATTGAAATAGAATATAAACTCGGTACTCGGACTGTAGAAAGGGTTATAGCATCAACAGCGACTTCTCGTTAATAAGGATCTCTTTAATCGATGAACCTCCACCACGCCCTATAGTGCTGGTATTCCTTGATCCCATATAATTAAAATGAAGGCAGGTTGTAGAAGTAGCCATTGAGCTGATAGCGTACCGGTCTAGCTTGGGAGAAGTGACTGAACTTAATTCGTCGCACGAATAAATAGGGACACTCCGGTTCCCGTGAAGGCAGGTCAGGCTGATTACAGGAAAGCTCGCTTATGTCTACTAAATATGAAAGCGTAAACATGGTATCTTCACGCTCAACGGGGAGGGTGGTAACTAGGAGAGATAAAGTTTTTTCACTGAGAATAGAAGTCACAATTAAATTTCGGATATGAAATGGGAATGAACTCGTGTGATGTCCATGAAAGCAAGGCCAACTATGAGTCTAATAATGGCACTCTATGTGAAATATTGCTTGATAGGTTCTCGTTCAAAGGGCTAGGTATACTTGTAGAGTACACCCTTGGGAAAAGCGGACTGAGTTTATTTGCACATTGGAAGAAATAGAAAACATTCGGAGAGCTCGGATTAACCGCCTGAAAAAAAGCGAGGTTACCTGTCTAATATGGAGAGCTTTTACTTATTGTCCTAATATACGTCATAATCTGTGTGATAAGGGGGAGGCCACGCTTACACAACAAGGTCAAAGGACAAGGTCCGTCAATCTTAAAAAAAGAGGTACACTGGCTGGACAACAAACGACTACTTTCTGCCAGGGGGATACTTGATTTTCTATCGACCACCTGGGTAATCCGTATGAAAAATGGCTAGGTCAACTGGTATAGTTGACAATATCATTATGCAGCCGAATAGGTCTGTACTAGTATTGTATTCGCAAAAAAAGCTTATCGTGATCACCCCAAAGCGCCGGGGGTGCTGGAGTCATACCGGGACGATGAATTTATAGACGACTAAAATTTTTCCGTTGAAACGTAGACAGATCGGGAAGAGTCCTGATAATAATTTTTGCTTTAAAGAGAATTGACAAGAGGGCATAACGGATACATCTCGGTAGTCCAAAAAACATCGGGGCACTGAAAATGTGCAAGAAGCTCTAGATAATACAGTTGGCTTAACTATTGTCGTGAGAAACCTTACGGTCTGGGTAATATCCCTCTCACATTAGGCAGGGTGACTGATAAGTACCCCATCTGGAAACTGCTCAAGATTCAATTCTTAACTTGATGTGTATAGGAAATCGCTGGTAATTCTGTCTCGAAAAAGGCACTCCGGGTATGCAAGAGAGAATAGCTCATTTATAATGTCACAAAACCAAGGCACTAATCCAAAAATGAGTAATTCTTCGTGACTCCTTCATAGTTTTTAGGTTACTATAAATCGACTGTTTATCATGGACTCTCGAGGAGCTAACAACACTCTAGTCCGAAAGGAGAGAGGCGAGGTACAAGCAGGGAGGAACGAATGATCTCACCGGAACACCTGCCGTTATGAGGGAAAGCAGATAATGGTTTTGGGACATAGAGAGGCTTATAACAAGGACACTCGGCTTTCAGGGAATCAACCGAGTCTAATTACTCAAGCGGAAAGTGTCGCTTTCAGGGTTGATCTACATACCTGCTTGAGGTAATAGCCAGACTTTATCCAGGAATAGGGACATGAAGAAGAGTCCGGGTCATACAAGGAATCTGTCTTCTTCAGGGATACCCTGAAAGTTCATGTTATTACAAACTGTGCCAAACACTAGTTATCGCCCTATAATTCCAGTAGGTTCACTCTGCGGAAGCCTGCCTTTTGGTGAAATGTTATATGCCAAAAGATAAAGCTAAGTTCTGGACATAGAGAAGTCTAGTCCTGACCTGTGTCGCTCTGGTCATTTAGCCTCAGGAGAGATAATAGCCGGAGAGTCTCACTTTATAAACACGGACAGAAGGAAAAGATCTTTTGCTTTTTTTTTCTCCAGGGTTATACCACGCGTAACAGTCTCTTCTCATGGAGGGACTAGTACCATACGTCTGAAAGTCCCCAATTTGGGGTACAATATAACCGATCAGAGGTATACCAAGGACTGTCCATCTCTCAAGGGGAACCAAGACTCACTATCAGATAGGAAAAAACTTCTGCGGATCCTCTTCACTAAGTACTATTCTTCTATCAGTACGCTAGCTTGAGGCGAAGGGTTTAAATCTCAATAGAATAAGCTTTTGGTACATTAGAGAGCCTCTAAAGATTGCATGATTAGCAAGTAGTTGGCCTTTAGGGAATTTAACAGTATGTTGTCGAATTTAGCTAACGGACAAAACCTCTAGTGAGGTCCTAGGGTGAGGGTCTACAGGAGGAACTATGCACTCGATATGTGGAGCGGGGAAACAGGCGACAGATATAGTCTTTTGGTACCTAGAGTATGCTTATAATGACACTTTTCCTCTTGTACAGAGTCTCGAGTTCATTAATAACAGACGAGGAGATAAGCTAGTATCCGTCAAA
Source organism: Ostrea lurida (assembly GCA_903981925.1). Lineage (NCBI taxonomy): Eukaryota > Metazoa > Mollusca > Bivalvia > Ostreida > Ostreidae > Ostrea > Ostrea lurida. The sequence goes on along the minus strand of CAJDSM010013871.1, from coordinate 18,523 downwards.
CATATATTCCAGGCGTACTTCACGGAGCTGCTTTGGCGGGGTATCAGATACGGCTTTTGGGCAAAAACATTTCCACGCAGAGAAATATATCACAGGACCTGCCTACTTTCAGGGACCTACATAATCCGAACGTTCAATTATCGGAACGGAGTCCATTCACGAGTTTCATTTCCAAGTGTAAGCTACCTAACAGACTGCTTAATATTGAGGTATATCCAAAGATTGAGCAATATCCTTCGGATCATAAGAGAGCGGTTAATTACAGGTACTCCTTTTCAGGGGATTACCGAGTGTCATGTATCAGATCGGAAAAGTTAGTCACTTATTTCCACGGTACTGCTTAGGACTGCCGTTTGTGGGGAATACGAGAATGAAGCTTTTGGACATAGAGAGCCATTTTACAGGACCTTGTCCTTTCAATGTGATTTCGGCGTTCAAATTACTCAGCTTTTTTGGAAAATTATGTTCACTTTTCCAGCGGTATGCGCTACTAGTGACTGACTTTATGAGGGAGTACCAGATAAGCTTATTTGGACTAACACGCAGCTAAGCATGGTACCTGGCACTTTCAACGGGAGATTAATGAAACCGAGAATCTCAAAATAATTCAACGAAATTTATGCTGGAGGGAAGGGTTATTCTACGTGTCTCGTTTCGCTAGATGTTACTATTGGGGATCTAACGCACGACGGTGAACGACACCATTTTCGGACATTAAGAGAAGAATATATCAATGGCACCGCGTTTACAGGAGATTGACGAACCAGATTCACTTCTATTCCAAAACGGCAAAAGTAGTACGCTATTTCCGAGGGTTACTCTAGATTACCTGCCGTTTTGAGGGAATAACCAGATAGCTTTTGGACATAAGAGAGCCTTATTAGCAGGACAATGCCCTTATCAGGATGAATCGTAGTTTCATGTATCAACGGAAAATTAGTCTATATTCCAGGGTATCTCTACAGACCTCTGTTGAGGGATAGCAGTAGAGCTTTGGACATAAGAGTCTTTGATACATTGGGACCTGCTTTAGGGTATTACCGAGAGTCTCATTTATCAACGGAAATTGCGTCGTGAGTATTGACAGGGTACTTCTATCGGACTGCTTTGAAGGATAACAGATAAGCTTTTGGACATAGAGAGCCTAAATGACAGGACCACGTGTACTTTGTCACGGAATACGAGTCTCAATTATCAACGGAAAAGTAGTTCGGACTTTTCCAGGGTACTCTACGACCTGCCTTTGAGGGATACTAGATAAGCTTTTTGGACATAGAGAGCCATATACAGGTACCTGCCTTTCAGAGGATATCCGAGTTACATTACAAAACACAGAAATAGGTCCAGCTTTTCCAAGGTGACTGCTACAAGTCCTGCCTTTGAGGGATAGCCAGATAAGTCTTTCGGCATAGAGTAGCCTTATACATGACCTGTCCCTTTACGGACTACCGAGTGCTTCATTATCAAAGGAAAAACGTAGTCACTTTCAGGGTATCTACGGACCTGACTCTTTGAGGGATCCAGATGAAGCTTTGACATAGAGAGCCTTATACAGCGACCTGCCTTTACAGGGAGTAGCTCGAGTTCATTATCACGGAACAATAGTCATGTTCCAGGGTACTTGCTTACGCATACGTGGCCTTTATTGAGGAGGCCACGATAAGCTTTGTGTAGCATAGAGAAGCCTTATACCATGACCTGCTTTTCAGGGAATAACCGAGTTGGCATTAACAACGGACAAAATTATTACGTCGGTTTCCAAGGGTACTCTCAGACCATGCCGTTTGAGGGATTCGAGATAAGGTCTTTTGACCAGTAAGAAGAGCCATATCCAGGACCTTGCGCTTTCAGGGCTCCTAGTTTCATTATCAATGAGGAAAATTCAGTCGCTTGAGATTCGGGTAACTCATACGGACTTCTGCTTTGAGGGGATACACGATAAAGTTTTTTGGACATAGAGAGCATATAGTTCAGGCCTGGCTTTCTCAGGATATGCCGAGTTCATTATCCACTGGAAATTAGTCCGCTAGAGCCAAGGGTACTTTACGGCCTGCCTTTTGGAGGGATACTCCGATAAGCTTTATGGACTTATCAGAGAGCCTTATACATGACAATCGACCTTTTCAGGGAATACCGGATGTTCATTAGCCACGGAAAATTAGTCCTTTCCAGGGTACTCGACTACATGACCTGCCTTTGAGTGGATACCAGATAAGCGGTTATGGAGCATTAGAGTAGTATTCCGGGGGGGGGAGCCCTTTCCCTTTAATACAGGAACCTGCGTTCTCAGGGGATAACCGAGTTTACTATTATCAATTGAAGTAGTTAAGTGCACTTTTCTGGGTACTAGTCTACGGAGCCCATTGCCTTTGAGGGATACAGATAAAGGTTTTAGGACATAGAAGAGCCTTATACAGGACTCATGCACTATTTCACGGATACCGAGTTTCTTATCAACGGGAAATGTTAGTACACTTCTTTCTCCAGGGTTAACTCTACCAAGACCTAGCCTTTGTGAGGGATCACCAGATAAAGGCTTTTTGGACATAGAGAAGCCTGGAAAGGACCTGCCTTCTCAGGGATATCCGGAGTTTCATTATCAACGGAAAAGTTCAGTCACTTGTTTCCTCGGGGCTAACACTAGGTACTGCCTTTGTAGGGATACCAGATAAGGGTTATTGTGACATAGACAGCCTTTACAGGACCTGCCTTTCGGGATATAACCGACGTTACATTATCCAACGGGAAAGAATTAGTCGCATTTCCAGGGATATCTCTCCAGACTCCTTCTGTAGGGAAACCAGTATTAAGTGCTTTTGCTTAACAGAGAGCCTTACCATACCAGGAAACTGCATTTCAGGGATACCGGAGGATGATTATGCAAACTGGATACATATATAAATCACTTTATCTCAGGGTACTCTACACAGAGCCTGCCATCTATTGATGGATGACAGATAAGTTCTTATTGGACAATAGTGAGGCCTTATTATGCCAGATGAACTGGCCTTTTATTAGAGTTACCGAGTTTCATTAATCCACACGGAAAATTAGCATTCACTATATCCAGGTTTACTAACTACGGACCAGCCTTATGAGGGATACCAAATTGATTTTTGGGTTTGAAAGCACATTATAAAAGACATGCCTTTCAGCGGATATCGACTTTCACCTCAATCAACGTATGATTATGCCTAATTTTTAGAGTACTTGCTATCTCCTAAACTCCGTTAAATTTTGCTTTAACTTCTTTATAACGTACATTGGAATATTTTCAAGATTTTGGTATGAAGAGGTCTTGGTATCTACAATCGAAACCTTAAAGTGTAACATTACAGGGTTTTCTCACCCTTGATAGTTTCAGGAGTAAGGATACAAGTGGCAGAAAAGGACAAAGTTTATGATTTACAAAATCTATTAACTAAATCTTTGCCTCAACTGCACATGTGTTAATAAAACGGAACCAAACGAATCGATATAATACTGTCCTAACCAGCTGTGTAAGCCGGAAGACTCTACCACAATAATTATAAATATCAAGGATTTTAAAATCCAGGAGCAGTGGGCCATGTTTGATATCATATTTTTAAAATTAATATTATGCTAATATGCTACAGTTCAACTTGGACAGTCAGGGGCTGTGTGTCCTGGCTCTCTGACATAGATCTAACAGTTGATGAGTGCATTAAAAAAAACCAAAAAAAAAAAGACCCAAAAAAAAAAATCGAGACAGCCAGAATCAATATCGCGAAAGCTCAAGAGGCTTGACAGTGACATTGCGGACGTGCAAGGAGACAGGCTCCATCCTGCGGTAGCCACAGGAATGAACAGGACTACACATTGCTCACTGGCAAGTCAAGTAGAAGCCACGCATACACGGTGTCGGACTGACATTGAGAACAGCCTGCCTGTCGCAAGTTTTGCAACTCCTCCCAAGCACTCCACGATCCTCTTCTACTCCGCCTCCCAATGCTCATCGGGTCCGGTGAACATCACTGTAGTATTACGCTCCCCATCTTCAGCTTTATTGTGCTTGAGTTAAGACTGAATTTTACGAAGATGCTGGGACAAATCTAGCGACAGGAGTAGCTTGTACTACGTTGTATTAGGGCGTTTTAACGTCCGAATCGGGCCTCGGTATAAATTAGCTCAATTTATAGAGACATGTGCTGCAAGAATGGAAAGAAAACGGACAGAGTCCTACTAGAGGTTGTGTTCCTTCCATGACCTGTACATCACAAAACTATTCTTATTCACTCGAAAGCCCACAGTTAACAGGCTACTTAGCGCCACCCAGATTTCCATGCCATTGCGACTAGCTGGTGATTCTCGTCATTACCAGGAGAGAACTCACTGACTGCGTTGCAACAATCGGACAGCTACCACAAGCGATGACTGGACAACGGATATACTTCGTCTGGTCTCGATACCAATGTTCGCCTCGAGCCGAGCGGGTCACAATTACCAAGCATAAGAGGACCGGTATCGCATCCATTAAAACCTGATCTCTGTAACAGTATGCCTGTGTGTGCGTTAGGCAAGCACACTCAGGTAGTGTCCTTCAAAAGACTGTCCCATACTACACGTCAAACGAGTAGTACTTCGAGGGACACGATATCGTTCGACCATCTACACTCTGTCATAGGACACCTGTTGAAAAGCGGACATAAGAAGAAACTCTGCGTAGAATTGGATTTTCGAGACAAGGATAAACTGAACTACAAGCCAGTAATCTTTAGGTAAATGACACCGAACTGCGCTGTTTGTAGCACCAGAGCATACCTCCTCAGCAGAAGACGTCTTGCTGTAACTTCAAGAACAGGCCCGAACCGCGACGCCCAGAAAGACGCCCGAGGAGCGTTAGTAGGAGATTATGGATGAACTTCATGCGAGGCATCGATAACTCTCTGCTACTCGGCGGCAACGCTTTTCGCACAATGCGAATAAATCACTGAGGGACTGGACAAAAAGCATCTAGTGCCTCACCTAGATGGAGAGGCAGGAGGTATAAGATAAGCCGTCCTCTTTCTACTGTGACGATGATGAGGCCTACTTGCATAAATGTGGGCAGTTAGGTTCATCTTATCATAGTGGTTGTCGGGTGAATCATGGGCAGAACAAAGGCGGATTTACGAAACACTGACAAACAGGCCGGGCGTAAGGGCGATGCTGGGCCGTTTCAGGCGCCTCCAACCGCCCTTAAAATCAAATTATATAACTTTAATAGAGACTGCCAAAAACTTTCGAGTGGAC
>CAJDSM010013865.1:9142-21956 GCA_903981925.1 Ostrea lurida | reverse complement strand
GAAGTAATAACAACGGTTTTGTTTGATTGGAGTACTTATATATTAGTACTTGTACTCGGCAGTTTCAAAGTGAACTGGGACACTATGAGGAGTAGCGGAGTACCTTAAAGTTGGAAGCAAAGATAACAACTTGAGGTAATCAAACAATTAAATTACTCGTTACAAATTAAACGCCGATGATGGATAATTATACTACGCGATGCTACACTGCCGCCGACCCCAAGCTTGTCTATAATTCTATATTTCACACTTAATCATATTTGATTCCAAACTCTGGATTTCCACGGCTTTTGAAAATTAAAATGACAGATACGAAGTTTGGACTTTGACATCAGTTCAATCATGACTGAGTTATGTTTAGCATCTGCATTGTTTTACATATGTCAGTTAGTTTTTACATGTCAGTTATCATTGTCCTAAGTTTTTCTGTGTATTACGGTGTTTATATGTAGATTATTAGTTACATGTATCATGGAATTATTGCCGCTACGTTTCTCTCGGATATTAGGGTAAAATCTTAAAGATAATTATCAAAAATCGCTGAAATTTGGAAAAACTGAATTAATCTTTTTTTTTCAGTTTTCAATCTTTTTATTTATGAAACAAGACAAGACAGGACCTCTAATAGTGGCTTTGACATTCATAGCTTATTACAGAGACATACACATGTATACCATTTACACATAACACACATAATACATATATATAATATAGATATATATATATATAATATATATATATATATATATATATATAATTTATAGTTTGGACTCAAAATCCTGAAAATGTTTCCCTAATTTTGTTTTACGTAAACGCGTTAAAACTTGACAATGTGTTTTACAAGTATTCCTTTATGAGCGAATTACAAAATCTTTTGTTTCATGAACCTGTACAACTCTACAATACATCTTACATTTATAAATCCTAAACGCTATAAAAGAGGGAAATAGTTATATATCCAGGGGCGGATCCAGGATTTTTTGAAAGGGGGGAGGGGTGAGAATTTTCATCATATTCAAAATATAAATCATATACGGTACCAATTTTTATGCACCAGATGCGCATTTCGACAAATTATGTCTCTTCAGTGATGCTCAAACCGAAATGTTGGAAATCCGAAACAATGAAAGTAAAACTCTGTAAAAGTGATCAATGTAGTGCCAAAAGATTGGGGCCAAAAACTTCGAAGGATTAGAGCTATGCCTGAGGGAGATAATCCTTAATTTTGATATGAATATTTACTAATTTACCACTGCAATTAAATACATATCCGTATTTCAAGCTAGTAACATTGTACATAGCCAACTGGGCTGTTAGAGACCCTCGGGGACTAACAGTCCACCAGCAGAGGCCTCGACCCAGGGGTCATAATATAAATCATATACGGTACCAATTTTTATGCACCAGATGCAAAATACATCGAATGCCCCTTCAGAGGCAAGGGCCGCGGCGCCAAAAGTCCTGAGCAGCGTGTTCAGGGCATATTCCAATGGACGAAGCCCAAGCTTTTATAAAAAAAAAATGAGGACTTGTCGCAGGGCTGTTTAACCATATAATTCCGCAGGGGGGGGGGGCACAGGACCAAGCCGTAAAGTCTGCCGCTTTAGGCCCTTAGTGGGTCTAGGGCTGGTCCTAGCAGGGGGTCCATGAGACAAAGCCCTCGGAAACTTTTAGGTTTTTAGCATTTTCATTGAGTCTAGGGGTCGTTTTAGATTTCCAGCAGGTCCTGACTGGCCCTGGTGGGGGCTCCAGGGGCCAAAGCCCCCGGAAACTGGAGAGGTTTAGCATTTTTCATTGGGTTCGGGACCGCTTTCAGTCCCCATAGGGACCAGAACTGGCCCTGGTAGGAGGTCCAGGGGGCAAAGCCTTGGAAACTGAATGGGCTGCGTTTAGTATTTTTATTTAAAAACGGGGAGGGGAAGACCATGTGCAACACCCCCTCCTGGTTACAGCCTTGTTGTCGGCTTTATTTTAGATGTATTCACTAGATCGTCTTTGTGAAATTTTAGAACCATGCCTAATAAGGACAGACATTTTTGTCCTACTTCCTTCTTCCTTTGACGTGTGGAAAAATAGAGTGTTAATTTAATTTGAAATTTCTTTAAAACAGTAGCCAGGTTACATTCATTCTCTGTCTCTCTGTCTCTGTCTGTTGCTCTGTTTCTGTCTTCTCTCTCTCTCTCCTTCTCTTCTCTCTCTTCTCTCTCTCTCTCTCTTCTCTCTCTCTCCTTATTTATTTTTTTATTTTTCAAACGGGGGGGGGGGGGGTGCAATTCTCTCTCAATGAATCCAATTTCAAGATTCTTAAACCTGGATAAGCTCTTGCTGTAGATTGTCATAAAATTCAACTATAGAATTATAGTCAGCCTCCGGTATTAGTTTCTGCTTGTTACTTGTAGAAAACCCATTGTCAAAATATGCAGGCTTCAGTTTTAATTATCATAGGCAAATGAAAATTATGTACAGAAAAAAATGAAATGAAAGCGAAATTGTACCCGGAAAGAAAAAAAATACTAGAGCCCCCCCCTCTCTCTTCTCTCTCTCTCTCTCTCTCTCTCTCTCTCTCTCTCTCTCTCTCTCTCTCTCTCTCTCTCTCTCTCTCTCTCTCTTACAAAATCAAAGGGGATGCAGCCCCCGTTAACCACCCCTCTAGATCCGCCAATGTATATCTTTACCAATTCGTTATCGTCTAAACAAAACCCAACAACAATGTGTTTTTCCAAATTATTGTGAATTTGATGCAGATACTTGCGATCTTCTATAGCTAGATGCTATACATTATTACGACCAATCAAAATATTGAGACTACTGTTAGGCGGAAGCATGTTTTTGGTCGAAGAGTACAGCCTGACTTTTGATTTTGTGTCCTGAAGATCAATACCGGTCATATACTCTTGAAGGGCAATCAATTGTTTCAAATTCACTCACTCTTAAACGCTTCTGAAACAAATACAATTTTTCGAATATTTTAGTACTTTGACCTTAGTATTTGAAACATTTGATAAGGGTTGTCTTCTTTTCTGGGACTGAGACTCTACCAGTTAATGCTAGATATACTATCAATCAAGAGGTACTTGGGATACCAAGCAGTCAATGCTTGGTCTACATATAATCGATTGATTTTTATTGTTTTACGTTCCACTCGAGAATATTTCACCCATGTGGAGACGTCACCAATGCCGGTGAAAGGGCTGCCAAAATTTAGGTGTGGGGGGGGGTGTCTTCCTATATCTTGGTATACACAAGCGTGCTGCTGGAATGGGTCACTTTTCTGACAAGTATTAAATAGATTTTTTAATTTTAATTAAATCATTTTCATAATTATTGTTACATTTAACCTAGCTACATCTTTCACAACTTGAAATATGTATGACGCCTTTATTTCCTATCTATTCAACAAAATCATTGTGTGCAACGGGGTCATCAGTTCGGAAGAATCCATAATATTTCTTTAGACAGATGTTGGCTATTGACTGTCCACTTCTCTTAAAGAATATATTTAATTAGTTTTCCGAAAGAATACATCATATAGCCGGTAAAATTCTTTAACCTTGGACAGGTATTTTTTTCTTGATACCGTAGTTTGTTATTTTTCTTTAAGATTTCTAATATATAGAAATGACACGCGAAGTTTTAATCGTTTGAAACATCACTTTCTTCTATCATCTGTATTAAAAAAAGTCAAGGTTTCAGCTAGGTCATACTGGTTTGCTTTTTCTATGATGGAAGCGAAGCTATATATTGTTGCTTCAATAACAATAATTAAACTACATGCATGTGCCTTCGTGATTTAAATAAAGTATGCATGTCTATATTGATTTCGATTATACCCCGCCAAAGTAATTTTAAGGGGTATTTAGGCGTCACCCAGTCTGTCTCTCCCCGGGGGGTCTCAGCCTATACTTTTGGGTACAACGTCCCGCTGAGATTTTCAAAACACCCCCCATAAATATATTCAATATTTTTTAAACCATACCCATTCATATATTTCCGTTGAAAATTCTGACCCAATCATAATTGTGACCTGTTCATGTAGGGCCTATAGTTATTGCCCATGCAAGTAAGTGCATATTGTTTTTAATTGTAATACTCGGGATGTAGTTATATTGTGGGGGAAATGTCATAATATTTCACGATTACAACTTTATTAGCGGATCAATTTCCAGTGGATAGATGATATTAATGGCATGCCAAATTGTCTAACCATGAATTAACAGATTGACGAAAATTGCACCCCATTGATATATTTAACTTGTCAAAAAAGCGACCCATACCAACGGCACGTCTGTGTATACCAATATATAGAAGAGACCCCCGGGGTCTCTCCGTCTCTCTGTCCGAAGTTTGTTGTCCGCAACTCCTTCTAACGAATTGATTCTAATAGAAATAATGGAACATTACTTTACATAATGGAGATGTACGTATCTGTCTTCTGGGACAATTCATGTAGAAGCATTTGAACTTAAGCCTTTTCCCACAACTCCTCCTACACGATTTGCAGGATTTTAATGAGATTTGGTGGTTTACGTAATGAAAATGTCAGGAATTCTATCTCGGACAACTTTTGTGTGCACGTGTGTTCTATAAAAGGAAACCCATTCGCACAATACGCATACACATGTACACACATACATGTACACACGCGCACACACGCCCATACATTGGCACATAGTCAACATACAATACACATATTTTTAGTAAAAAAAAAAAACAACCCAAAATTTGGATTGGCTGGTGACCATTCTTGCTCGGGTATGGCATAAATTGTAGACACTCACCTTCATTGATAATAAATTTGCATCGATCCCGTGATCATCGTCTGTAGATTCTTAACACATCCAACAACACAGTCAGCTCAGCCGGACGTAACTGATATTCTGGGATTAGCGGGACATTCTCCGGCATGGTTACTGACGATTTTGCTTTCATCCTCTTCTTTTACTTGTAAGTTTATTGCATATTTATCATATATATCGCATTTCAATACAATGCATTGTGCTGTACATATGCTTGTTTTTGGATTTATGATGCTGCAGGGTTATAACGAATCTCGTTTAAAGTCATCATTTCGCAAATTCTACGGTCGCTATAATGACCTTGTTTGCGATTACAAATTATCACTAAGTCATATGTTGACTGATTTGTTTCATACCCTTTGTTAGACTGTCATTTTCCTACTAGATTTGACTACGGGTAATCCCGTTTACTTTATTTCGACTAAGGGCTCACGGCGGGTGTGACCGGTCAGCAGAGGATGCTTACTCCTCCATGGCACCTGATCCTACCTTCGCCTTTGTCGGAGGTCCGTGTTGCCCTACACTCGATTTTGTATATGTTTTTTGGATTATGATTACGTTTGACACAATGTTAACTTCGCCTTATTGTATGCAACGAAGTTTCCCTACTGGGAAGAGCCCTACCATTGATTGTTCGTAGAGTGCTGTTACTTATATGCAAATGATGTGTTATGTCATGGGTGTTATGTCATGGTTTTATGAAAGCACTTGGGCCACGCCTATTGGGTATCGGTGGTTATGTACATGCAGATACCCGCAGCCAAGAACAAAAGAAATTCACTGCTGCTATGATACATTTTTAACACAACACGAATTGTATGTCCAAAGGGAACTGTAATCTGGAAAAATATTAATATTGGTTGATTATTGCCTTTGTAGCCTAGTTTATATTTGACCTGTGATTTTCTTACGGAGTCCGTAAAATGCCTTATCTATATTATCGTGGTGCGTCTCGTGAGTGGCAAATCAATAACTTCGTGGCATCGACGTATTTTAGTTGTAAAGTTACATAATTTTTTAAATCGTAGTCCGTATAGTAGTCTGTGCACGTTATACTGTCTTGTACGACATTTCTGCAGTATTTGCGGAAGAAATCTCTGGTCGGACATCAGACTCGCAATAACTCTAAAGATATTTAGCCAAAAGAATTATAATTATCATTACGGAATATGTCGTTCGTGGACATTCTACCGACTCTCGTCTTCTATAGCTTAGGGAATTAGTGCGATTTCCGAGAGAAACTTGCGGAAATTGTTCGCGGACTGTGCAGGCATAATGTTCGAACAATATTGCATGTCGAACCCGACCTCATTACCAGAGATCGTACAAAAAGAGGCACTAAGCCTGTACATAATGTAAACATGAACGCTGTAGGCTGTAGCCTCCTATATGCTTACTCCTCCATGGCACCCTGATCCATGCACCTCTTCGCTTTGTCGAAGGTACATGTATGTGTTGCCTACACTCAATTTTGTATGTGTTTTTGGACTATGATTACGTTTGATACTTTGTTACTTCGCCATTTTATATATAATGACCTAAAAATCGTACTTAGATTAGTGTAAACCAGGCTTTGAGGAAGACATAAAAGGAATGACGGATTGCTAATTACCACCTGGACAATCTACCCGCGAGGTAATGAAATATTGCTTAAAAAGCAAAGGGATATACTTCGTAATGTAAGGGGAAATATAACGAACGTTAACAGTGATCAATGTCACATAATGACCCCCCTCACGCCCAAATCTGTTCAAGTCGGTTAAATAGCTAGTTTATAGCTAATGTTAATTATTGATATATAAGTCCAACTTTGAAAATAAAGCTTATTTTCAATTTTTTTCATCTCATAAGTCCAAAATAGAATACGAAATCAAGAGTTGGGCAAACACGGACCCCTGGACACACCGTGATATTTCACAATCAACTCTCTTATCGATCAAACAAAATATTTGTAAAATAGTCGACACTTTTTCAATGTTAGAATCTGTTCTTCATAATTTGCGCCGACTTCATGGACCGTCCAAAATAGAAATGCTTGGAATTTTATATGTACCCTCCAGGCTTTGGATTTTTATATGTACCCTCCAGGCTTTGGATTTTTATATGTACCCTCCAAGTGCCTACTTTGGACGTTGTGTCTTTGAATGTTTTGTAAGTTTTGTATTACATGTACCTCCAGGCTTTGGACGTTGTGTCTTTGAATGTTTTTTGTAAGTTTTGTATTATTTCTCTCTATATGACATGCATGGTCAGTTATTGAATTTACTGGACCAATAGACAAAAGTGCCCCAGGCCTCTAATAGTACCGTACTAAATGTTGTGCTTCAGCTACGCAAATTGTCAATACTGATTCCGTAAGCGTGAAGTTATTTTTACGTCATTTGGTACTATTTTTCTTTTCTTTTTCTTTAAATGCTTTCTTCTTCCCTTAAGTTATGTTGTCATGAATTTGCTTGTGCTACTTTTAAATTGTACGGCATAGTTATCTTGACGGATTCATAGAAAATGACTGGGGCGTAAGTCTTGGAAAAAAACTGCTGCAATATATGAATTTGTAATTTATCTCTCAAAGCGTTATCCCATCAATATAAGGATCGACAGTGACTTTTTCAAGCTAAGAAACAACATAACGATAAACTTAACATCCCTTAAAATAAACATGGAAATATCCTTTAAGTTTGCTAACCTTTTATACTTGTTTTCTTCCCAATTCTAACTGATAGAGAAGACAGTTGTCATATACCTGTGTATCAGAAAAGGAAAACATGCAAGGAACGGAACTGGGTTTCAAACCCGCTATCCCTGCATATCTAGTTAGGTGCTCTACCAACTGACGTACCTAACTGGCGATCGTTGATGGAATCTATTTCACCGCTTCATTCCTCTCTCATTGAATGTCTTAACACTTAAAGACACACCCAAACTCTTTTTGCCCCTTGTCAGGACTATCCAAGGGTGGTCAACAACACCAAATCTAACAGGAGAGAAAAAGATGCAAACGACTAAACCAAAATTGAAATCCGGGTTCGCTGAAACTCTAGTCATGTGGCCTACCAACAGAATTATGTGTCCACTAAAGATCAAGCCCATTTGACCGCCACACGTATATCAATTGTTATAATAATGTGCATCTGTTTAAGCATATACAAGTACCATATTCACAAATATTTTTATGCAAGTTGTTTTTCGTGTTTGTCTTTCTTTAAAACTTTTTTCCACAGTTAATTTTTATCAATGAAACGGATAACCTTACATTAATTATTATTTTGACAATAACGTTGATTTTCTACGACGTTTGACTGTATGAATTTGATTACAGATATTCAAAGTATAAGCTGAGTTTTTGGAGCAGACTTGGTGTGCCCCATCCAAAACCTTCACTGTTTTACGGTCACTCCAAACTAATGAAAGCTGTGAGTATTTCAGTTTAACATTATTTTTTTTATAAGCAAATAATCTGACATTGTCAAGGAGAACTGAATGAACAATAATGATATCTAATTTTGAATTAAGTTTCATCTCCGCAATGTCCTCATTCCAAATAATATGTTTTCAAGGGATCAGGAGAATTTCATTTAAAGATGATGGCGGTGTACGACAAGGTAGTGGGGTAAGTGTATGCTATTTCAATTTATTACGGCCTTGTTCTAAGATAAAAACTCATTTCGTGATATTTGCCAACAAACTGAATCACAAATGTCAATAAGTTTTATGACATTGCATCAATTTATACAACAAATCATATTTAGGTGAAGAGTGTTATGCAGCCATTTTTTAGATTATATTTGCTGCAATATATGGCCGAGATTTTACGCAATCAATGTAAATCAGACAATAGTGAATAATAGAATTTGTAAAAGCTTCAACAGAATTCTTACCACGTGAGATATGATTAGAAATAATGTATATTAATTGTGTTTAGTGTTTAGCAATATAAAAAGGTCCTTATCTAAGTAATTTAATGCTGAAGTTCGAACTATAGAGAACAGTGTCTCAAAGCATTATGACATTATTGTTGTCATTAAAATTACATTTACTCAAAGATGACTGCTATAAGTTGTGATTGGTAGTAATGAAATCTTACTTTCCAACGTATGCAAAAATGACGTCACATTTTTTTCATTGTGACGTTTAAAAAAATTGTTGGATAAGATAAGGGCCCTTTTTGCTAGGAACGGCTCATATACTGTTAATAATTACATGTACGTATGTTTCTGTAGGACATACTCTTTGCATAGACCAAGTCTCTTGATACTAGACCCAGAGTTAGCACGTGACATCTTGGTGAAGAATTTTTCCAGAATGCCAAACAAATCGGTAAAAAATTCAGAAATTTCAATCTGAAATACCAACTAAAGAGTGAAATATTACTAAATTCCATAAGGTTATTTGTGTTACTAACTAGTATATTTGTTTGTCAACTAACAAACGAACTGCATATGTGTTGTGATATATAATTTTTATCATGTAAAGTTATGTTTTCTTGGAGTGTTTGTTATAGTAGACAATGTTTCAGGGTGGTTGAAAGTTTTTTTTTTATATATATACCGGTACATGTATTAGAGTACCAGTCACTGGTAGTGGTGTTAGACTTACATTCATTAAAAATTGTCCTTAGCATTGTTTTATGTCCCAACTTATCCAACAATGAAAACCAGTTACATTATCTATGCAATGTAGGTATTCATCCGATAGCTAGTTTTGTACTGAAAGAGAGTGTGTGGAGATGCAGAGCATGATGGGTAGTATGGTTTTTTAATGTTGCGTAATATCGACATGTACCAAACCGCCGTATGTGAGGTGTTACGTGATTGGCTAATATCAAGAATGAAATTATTTGGAATTGAAAGAAAATATTATCAAACGTTTATCAATTGTCGTGATGAATATTTCTTGGACAAAATCGAGAAAGGAATGAGGAAATTTCCATGGTAGCTAGGGTGTGTTTAAAATGAGATTTATATAAATCAACGAATTTACTTTGAAAAGAAATTGTCAATTGCTACAACAATGAAAATTAAACTTTTCAAACACGAATAAATTAGTAAACTTAACACAATTATGACGGAATTTAAAACATCTTTGAGTTCATATCTCGGCTCATGCATGGTTCTGTATAGAAAATAAAATGTTTTCTTTATAATTGGACATTATGTCAATTATAATAATTTTATTTGTGAATTAATTGATTTTAATCAATCAATATAAAACTTTGATAAATTTATTCATAGAATTTCCATACCGTCACACAAATATCCGTACCGTTGTGACGGTAAGGAGTGCGACGGTATGGAAATTTTCTGACATATATATCCCTTATATATATTTTTTAGATAATATCTTAGGTCAGCAATGCTTAGTTACTTTAGAACTAATTAAATAAGTGAGTCTATACTGTTGATTGCTAGAGACAATTAAATCAAATTTCTACAAAAAATCAATGTACGGTACGGATAACGTTATTGGACAACAAGTGAAAAAGGGTACTAACATGCTACATTCTTGCTTTCATTGGCATTCACCATCCAGAAAGTATTACATGTGATTGAATCATGACATCATAAAAGGTTTTAGTGGCGGGAAATATGTAAATAAGATCAAGGTTCTATTATAAGGCAGAAAACGGAAGTGTCTATGGAAAATGTTTTTATTTCAAAAATAATTCCTCGAGTATTATTCCCTACAATTGATTGAATGATGTTATTTAAAAATTCCTGCGAAAGTAAAGCCTTGCTTATAATATAATTTATGTAAACATTTCTTAGAAAAATACTTAAAAACCCACGCTGACCACGCATAGGACATTACCGTCACATTATGGTAACAAGGTAATTAGGCAATTAATATTGATTGATTTTGAGTTGTGTTGTTAGACCACAAGGATTTAAAATTTTTTCCTAGTTTCCTTTTATTGTGTAGATAATAGAATCAGTTAAAAAATTTAAGTCAAATCGTAACAATTTTGAGAAAATAACATAGGACATATTTTGTTACTTGTGAATGAAATGAGAGAATTGCCCATAGAAGGACGAATGTCTTGGGGCGAATTATGTTTAGGGGCGAATCAAAAAGTCCCGTATATGAGCCTTTGAAATGATGTTTCTTTGGTAACTAAGGACCCAAACAAATTTAAGTCCCCCATTTTTGGCTTTGATTTGCCAAAATGATTTTGTGTTCATCTTTTAAAAAAACATCGTAAAAATGCGATATAAATTAACTCTGATAACACACAACTTACTTTGGTGATTCACGTCTCTATCCTTATGTTCCCATAATTAATCTCTTTGACCTAAGTTTTTCTTGCCTTGCTTCGACAAATCCTCTTTAATCAATCAATGGTAAACATGTTAATAAATAATATCATTATTGTGGTACTAATTTGCATAGGTAAATTATAATGCTTAATTCTTACCTCCCGTTCCCTTCTACTACTCACCCTCGACATGGTCGTCCATGGCTCTCGCCAAGTTTTTTAAAATGTACACCATCAAGCAACTCGTGTGTGAGAGAATAGATCTCTAGTTTGTAATTCATACATTGACCAATTAAAAGCGTTCCTTCGATTTCACTAGATCTCTTAGAATTCTAGTATGAACGATTATACAAGGTAAATATTTTTAACAGAGTAGCGACCGCAAGCAATGGTTTGACGTGTGAATGCCGAGTAATCGTCTTTGTAACAGGGAATGTTTTTCGTGTGTAAAGGGACATTGGTTGCTGGTTATTAGTTGGTCACATGAATATTGACAACGACAGTCTCGCAAAAAATTAACATTCATCTGATAATTGGAACGGATCTCCATATGTATGCCCATGTGAAGATTGTGTGAAGCGCTAGGTGTCACAGTTGTAGAGAGAGAGTATTGCAGGCCTCATTTTGTCACAAGAGTAGACAATATATCTATTGAATGTTAGTTATAGATAAGGATTGATCTTACGGACTAGATCTTTGTTAATTAAGATTGACTAACATCTTCAACACGCCAAGTATATAGCATGCCTGACTGTAGTTCGTGACGACCGTACGTAGCCACTCAAACTTCCGGATTAGCAGTTTAATCAAGACGTGGTAAGCTGTGTAAGAATTGGTGTGTAAAGTAGATAACTGGCAAGAATAACCCTGCAAGTCTTCAGTGGCTACCTGAGCGAAGGCAGAGTTAGATATAGATTTTGTACGGTCTACCTTAGTTGTCGTGAGTGAGGGCGTATTGCAAAGGTGGTGGTGTAAATTTTCGTCATTGTGGACATTTAAAATTGTGCTTATCGCGCATGGCTGTAGTACATCCTGCGATATTTTCGAAATATGTAACGTGTTCGTGACTGTTGCATATGGCTTAGATTAGTGTTTTGTAGATAAAGATTAAGTATATACTGATGAAATAACGGATCCCCAAAGAATTTTCAATATACTCATATATTGTTTATTGGCTACCATGAGATTTGATATTCAATATGCGATTAGAAAAAATAATCAAATAAGAAAATCAAAGATTAAAGTGAAACCGAATAGAACCATTCCGGCTGTTTCAATTAGGTTAAATATCAATAATGACTCTAAATTGGAGAGTAGAAAAAGATAACTAATTATAACATTTGCGCTGTTGCCAAATAGTAAAACCCAAATCGACCATGAAGTAATTGTGTAATGTACAGAGCCATATCAACGTAAAACTTGAAATTATAAAACTTGTGAAGGAATCTCATGTAAACATTTTTTGTAAATCTGAAGTGTTAAACTCTGACCAACGTTATAAATTGCCGTATACACTTGCGTGCCAAATTATAAACATTGAATCACAAAATAGACATTTTTTTACCATAGGATATTCATTGTGAAAATTCCGACTCTACAATCACAAGCCTTTCATCCATGGTGCTTTTGTTCATTCCTGGACCACAGTATTGGCGGATGAATTTTACCATTTAGAATCAGTTAATGTTTGTAGTTTCTTGCATTGGTTTTTAAAAAATTTTTATCCAACTAGTGATTTATCAACTTTGATAAAATATAGCAGTGA
>CAJDSM010013862.1:81476-106167 GCA_903981925.1 Ostrea lurida | reverse complement strand
GATGCTTACTCCTCTTAGACACCCGATCCCATATCTGATGTGTCTAGGGGTCCGTGTTTGCCCAACTCTAGTTTTTGTATTGTATTTGGGACTTACGAGATTGATCACTGTTCGTTATCTTTGCCTTTACATCACTCTGTTTACCTGATCAAGATCTACAGGGGATGCTTACTCCCCATAGACCCCTGATCACAATCCTGGGTTGTGAAGGAGTCCGTGTTTGTACTTCACGTGGTTTCGTATTCTTTTTTGGAATAATACGATTGATTACTGTTTATCATCTTTACTTTTAGATGGTTGGATCAACGTTGAGTGGGACACGGGTCTTGAGTTACCATACAGGTATCGTGATAACGGTGTCTTTACTGAATATGATATCGAAAAATGTGACGTACCTAGAATATTAGAAAACCAACCTATTGCCGTTGGATGTCTTGTACGGAGAGGTAAGACGGATGCAAATTGTTTTCATTTAAAATATGAATACACAGATAGAATATGTAAATTGTTAAGGATGAAACGTAAATTATCAAATATCATATGAATCTCGTTGTTTTTATTTAGGACGTGACTGGAAATGGGGGGATCAGGATGGAGGGGAGGGCAATATTGGAACAGTATATCGTCTTAAAACACTTACAGAGATATATGTAAGTACATATTTAAAAAAAAAATCAAAGAAAAGGGAAAGATAGCAAACACAGATCAATCTCATAACTCTTTTGAGGTATACAAAAGTAAGAGTTTGACAAACACAGACACCTGGATATCTCAGAGGTGTGAGCATGCACCATGAGGAATAAGAATCTCCTGTTGACCGATAACATATGTCGTGAGTCCTTTATCTTGATGAGGTAAATGAAGTAACCCATGGTCAAATCAGTGTATAGAGAACGGCCCAACAGTTGGCATGACAAATGACAGACAGCATTGACCCAATGAGAGGTTGTACTGGCAAACTAGATCGTTATAACGACCATATATTTGACAAATGCTGTCATTAAACGTGACTGTTGAAACCCCTGTAGAAACAATCTGTGTCAATAGCCTGTCTCAGTTTAAAAACTGATAATACGCAGAACAAGCATTTGTGCATCCAATCAGTTGAGAGACATGAACACCACATGCAGGTGATGATGGAATGTTATTACATGAATAGGCAAAGTTAACAATAGAAAATCGAGAATCATCCTATTTGTCATAGTTTGCCATGGATGTTCCTCTTCAATATAATATATAAGTACGAAGAAGTCGAAGAGCGTCGCGGTGGCTCAGTGGTAGACTCTCGCCTCGTGATCGGGAGGTCGTGTGTTCGAGCCTCGTGCTCGGCACTCGGCCGCGTCAACCCTAAGACGTAAAATTAGGTAGTGATTTCTCCTTTGCCAAGAGCTCGGCATTTAGAAGTGAAAATCAAGGGTCTTTCGGATATTACCTTAAAAACGGAGGTCCCGTTGCGCAGCAGGTATGGCACGCTAAAGAACCCTCGCTGCTAAAAGCCATGAGTGCTAAGCATAGGTCTAAATTTGCAGCCCTTCACCGGCAATGGTGACGTCACAATATGAGTGAAATATTCTCGATGGACGAAAAACCAACAATATTCAATCAATCAATCAATCGAAGACTATATGGCGTGTTTTATTTCGAGTAGATAGGGAAATATAGAATCGACATTAAAATAAAATTTTATTTCAGGTTCGATGGCCAAATGGGAACAAGAGTAATTACAGATATGGATATGAACAGAAATTTGACGTAGAGTTATGGTAGGTTGCGATTTTTAGGCATTCAGACTTACGATCTACAACTAGAATTAGGGTTTGCACAGGACAACGTACTATGATTTTTGTGTGAAATTACACACCAAATTCGCGTGTATAACTATAAACTTTAATACTGTATATATATACTATATACAATACCACCAATCTGTTGACTCAGACCGAGCTGCCATACATTTCCGCCTGGAATTTTTCCTTGACATTAAAAGAAAGATTTTTATGAAACTACTTCACATTAAAATGCTAGTAAGTAGTGATATTCAAACTAAAGATACTATAGTTTAACAATATGTTGACAATCATCGGCGATTTAAAAGGGGCACATTCCTCTAGATACGTTACCGTTAAGATAAAGGCAAAGATTACGAACAGTGATTAATCCCGCAAGTTCTAATAGCATAAAGACAAGATTTGGGAAAACATGGATCCCCAGACACACCAAAGGTGGAATCAGGTTCCTATGAGGAGTAAGTATCCCCTGTTGACCGATCACATCCGCCGTGAGCCTATTGTCTTGATTAGGTAAACGAAGAAATCTGTAGTCAATTCAGTGTATGAAAAACGGCTTAACAATTGTTATGAAACACATCAGAGATATACATAGACTGGAACGATTTCAATGTCACATATAGCATAAAAACTGGAGAAGAAGTAGAACGCCTATTATTTGTGACGTCATATAGGGCGAAGTGTGGAGCAATGTTTTTTAAGCGTTAAAGGAACTCATTCACATTTTTTTTTGAAATTTTCTTTTCCCTTTTTCTGATAGAAAGGTACTGTCTTTTGTTTAAAAAAGTTTTGTCACAAAAATATGGTTGTAGGTTATGACAGAAGCTCATTACATTATGGAGAATATATTATTTTTATGCAAACCTTCAGTTATGTTATTGTTTACAATATATTGAAAAACTATGTAAATTTGTAATGATTATCTAATCTGAAGTATTCTTTTCGTTAAATCTGCAATTTAAAATGATAATTTTACGACTGTTCAAAATTATTATGTATTGGATTACAGATTTAACATTTCATCAAACTTAACTTTGTTTGCATAAAATGACTCGAGTCTTTGTTTACATAACACAGATTTGGAGTTTGAATGTTCCTTATATCCTTGCAATTAGAAAGTCAATTTTAGTTTTTATTTGGAATAATTTCTATTTATTATTTATGATATTTAAAATGAAAGAAAAATGTTCAAAAATCGTTAATCAGTCTCTTTAACGTAATTACTCTTCTTGGGGTACGATTTTTATCAGTTAAAAGTATAATGTTCTACCACTTAATGTTATACGAATTTGTACCGAAGCGACCCATTTGATCCAGATGTAGTAGACGCCTTAAAGAAACAGACGGAAGGAAAGACTGTTGAACTGACATCTTGTGAAGAAAAACCATCTGGTAAGATTATTTTGTTTACTTAATTTAGGCCATTGAATATGAAGCATTGATAATCCTATCGCAATTATTTCATTTTTTCTTTTTACAACTGAACATGAACAGGCGTCCATACATTAACTTTTCAGCTAGAAGCTAATGAAAAACAAAATTGAATGTTCACATAGATAATGTTACCGGGCATCTATTTTGTCCATGCCTGTTGATACATCCAGGCCTGTACAGAACAGCAACATACACATAAATCGACATCCATTGACTGCTCTACCATAGAATTATTATATTTGAAGAAGATTCATGATTTTATTCTAGCTCATGGTAATAGGAGAAAGGATGTTGATAAAACATATTTTAGAAACGATTCCAATTCACATGGTTGTAATTCCAACTCGGGAGAGTCGGCCCTGGAGCGACCTGGAAATAAACCAAAGATCAAAACAATTATGAATAAACAAAGAACAGGAATGTCTGACCATTCCCTTGATGTTGGCACTTATAGAGAATGGCAGTGGAGAGGACCAAATGGTGTATGGAATGAATTTACAAAAGAGGCAAATGAAACCATAGATCTTTATGATTCAAAGCCTACAAATACAACTTTTATTATTGATCTCAACGGACATTTGTAAGTTGGAATGTTTAACTCATCTATATTATTTCGAATAATAGACACCATGAAATATAATCTCAAAGGGTATTTGTAAAACTTGTTTAAACGTGAGAAACAGGAAAAGTTCTTGCTTTTACATCATAAAGTATTGTAAATATTCAATTCGCTTTACAGGTGCAGAATTCATCTTAAAAAGAAAAAAATGGTGAATACAATTACTAAGGCAGCGACAGATATCAGATTAAAAGAGGACGACACTCTTTAAAATTTTAGAATTTAGAAAAAAATAAGACATTCCTGGGGCTTTTATTTTTGTATGGTTTTGAACTGTAGTTTTATTGATCTCATTCTGAATGTTACAGTTGATAAATATGTAAAACTTTTCCCAAGAAATTAGTTTACTACTGGTATAATCGTCCACAGTTTTAGAATAAAAAGAATCAAAGACAAATCAAAGAGATTACCTCGTTAAACACGACTTAGAATTTTACACGTACAGTGCTGTGAAGATAAAACTAAATAGATGCTGGGGTGCCTCATTGACAGCATAAACGTCGCCTAAATTGATCAGGTATTTCCATAGTCTGTTAGAATTCACATGGACAAATCTATCCTTACAACTGGACATTTTAGCCCAATATTTTGGGACACTTGGACCCAATGTTTGTCTGTCCGAGTCACTTCGGCCCTTTTCTGGCCTTTTGTCAAAAGGTCAAAAGCCCCCAGACTAAACCCAAGACTTTTTCAAAAACAAAAATGTGATACGTGTGTGTAAGATATATTTCATGGAACGATACAGTGCGATACTATCTCTAACATGTTGGAGATTTAATGTTTATAGAAGAACACTGCTTTGTGGATATCCATGTAATGTTTTGAGCATTGTCTACATTAGTAGCCCTACCCTAACCATCTCATTTATGATATACAAGATTAAGTATATTTTCTGTACATTTCAAACATGTTGATATTTGTATAGCTGTTTCGAATTGGAATAGAATTTACCATTTTTTTTTTATACGAGACGTCCAGTAGCACTAAAAGAGGTAGATAACGATCAGGCAAAAATAACGAACAGGGATCAATCTCGTTAGTCCTAAATAGAATACAAAGTAAGAGTTGGACAAACATTGATCCCTGAACATACCAGAAGTGGGATCAGGTACCTTGGAGGTACCTATGTAGTATAGAAATAAAGAGTTTAGCAAGCACGGTCCAGTTGATATACAAGAGCCAGGATAAGGTGTCTAGAAGGGGAAAGCATCCCCTGTCAACCGGTCACACCCGCTCGGAGCCTTTTATCAGAAATCAGATTGAATAATGTTAATCTATTTACTGACAATGTAATAACAGTTATCATCATTATTTGTTCCGACTAGTAATGATACCTACTCATAAATTGTGTACAGATAGTAAAATTCAGTTTAATAGCAAAATGCAGAAGTGTTTGGCGCTTTTGGAGCAGCATGTTTTCTGTCATCGATTTTGTATCTTTACACGATTTTTGAGACTTATCATCTTTTGATTATGTTTCACTTCTTTTCACTTGACAATTACCAAGAGAAAACGTCACCTCGGCTGATTCAGTAAACAGCACCCCATGGCTATTGTACGTAAGGAAACAATTTGTGTGCATTCCAAACACTGCAAACAGTATCAAGATATTGTGAAATACATAGGTACAATGAGAATTTATATATTTTGTGAACTTGATGGTCGTATAAAAAGTATAAAATGTTGTAAAAATATAGTTCAGCTACGTCATTCTGATATCCTAAAGCTTTCAAACAGTTTAAAAAGATTTGAAATCTGACCATTGTTTGCAGCACCATCATATCAACTGAATTTTGTTTAGGCTTTTGGTGGTATTGCTGATCATTTCATAGGCTAGTGGTGCATGATCTTGGGCTAGTGACTTTCTCACCGCCACTATTATTTTATTATATATTCATTATTAAAATTCATAAAAGCGCACAATTTTGCAAAATACCATGCAATCAATGGCGCTGTACATGCAAAACTAAACTATAAATACATGCATTTAAAACAATAAACTTGACTGCTTATTATCATAGCAAGTGTCCATGTAAGAATAATAAGTTAGTTAAAAGCATTGGTATAATAAAACGATTTAAGTTGGCACTTAGAATTGTTCAAGTCACTGATTGTTTTAATGTTTGCTGGTAGTTCATTCCACACGGTTGGTCCAGATATTGCGAATGATCTTCATGCAAATGTTTTGCGTTTGACGGCAGGGACATAATATGAATAATATACGGTACCATTTTTGATGCACCAGATGCGCATTTCGACAAATTATGTCTCTTCAGTGATGCTCAAACCGAAATGTTGGAAATTCGAAACATGAAAGTGAAACTTTATAAAAGTGAACAATGTAGTGCCAAAGACTGGAGCCAAATACTTCGAAGGATCAGAGCTATGCCTGAGGGAGATAATCCTTAATTTTGATATGAATTTCTAATTTTACTATTGACATATAGTGTTTTAGCTACATTGTTTATCGAGCGAATGTTGTAAGAGGATGTTCGTATGGTAAGCATTTATTGTAAATAAACTGGGCTTTCGCTATCATTAAGACATTTAAAAACAACACATGCAACTTCAAATTTAATCCGAAAATGAACAGGTAGCCAGTATAACGCTTTAAAGCCTCGGTAGAATTGTCAGCTGGCTTCAACTTTAGCACAAGTTTTGCCGCACGATTTTGTAATAACTACAGTCCTTTTGATGGTACATTTGGGCAATCCGTCTAGAACACTGTTGGCATAATCGAAGTGGCTAGTAACTAACGATTGTACTAACTGTTTGCACGAGTCATAAGAAAGATATTGTCGAATATGCTTAATGTAATGTAAATTCAAGGAAATTGATTTACACTTTCACTTACAAATTTCTTCAATGTTAACTGGCCATTAAGATAACATCCAATATACTTGAAGCATGATGATTTATTTACGTTTGCACCAATCATATTTATTGATTTGGAAGAAGACACAGATAACATTTGCTGACTTCCAAATAGAACAAACTCTGTTTTACTCTGGTTTGGTTTGAGTCTATTCAAATTCATCCAGTGGTTGATATCTACCAAAACGGTCTCCCAATATTTTATCACACGCTTTTCGTCATCAAAGGTATTCGGATTAAAAATAGGGGTGGTCATTGGCATAACCAAGTAGTGAGACCCCGGAGATTTTGATACAATGCTGTAAAAAACTAGCATAAACGGTGTAAAGAACAGACACACATATACTACCTTGTGGCACATAACATTCAAGGTCTTTGGATTGAGATTTATACGCAATAATATACACTTCCGCAACTCTTGGGAAAAGGTATGTTTTAAACAAATCCAGTATGGAATCGGACACTCCAAAAGTCCTTTTAACACCTTGCCGAGTATGCAATGATCAACTGTATCGAAAGAATCTTAAAGATCTAATGCGATTACCGCTGTAACCTGTTGCTTCTCCATTTTCAAAAGAATATCGGGTGAAAGTTTGAGAAGAGCTGTCTCGGTATTGAAGTCCCTTCTGTACGCATTTTGATAATCGGGTAGCAATTTGTGCTGTTACAGGTATTTCATGAACTGTTTTAAAGCTCATTTTTGGACAATTTTTTTTAGGACGATAATTTTTTCAAAACCGCCTCTAACCCATTTTTTTTTCAATAGCGGTCTTATGATTGCTATTTTCCACTCATTTACAAACACACCGGGCGTAAGGGATTTGTTGATTATGGCGGTTATCGTTGGCAGTAACATCCCAGAATACTGTTTTATCAATTTTGATGGAATGGGTACAGTTGGACAGGTTTGATTTAAACAATATTTTATTATGTATAATACATAAAAGGATTGGACGGCAGGCGTAGCCTATATAAGCCCTCTTCTTGAACAGGTTGTGGGTTTTGAGTCTCTAATCACTAACCTCTGGCCTAATAGTTGTTTTTAATTGCACACTGCTACCGTGCAGTTAACGCTACTACATTACCGTGTAGATCCATACACCATTGATGAAACTGTGACTGATGGACACTGCTTCACAGAGTGTATGCAACAAATGTAGTTTAGCACATTTTATTCATTTTTAACCAATTTCACCTCGAATGTCTCTCTGGTCATTAAGTCAATCTGTATAGTTTTGGACATCACCACTCTGAAACTTAAAAGAATATATCTCTGATATCAAAATTATAATCAACAAGTAAGTGGTCGTTTTACAATGACAATGATTATCATCATTTTGCACTTACCAGTGTTCTTTAATTGCTACAACTACAGTAATAGTTTTGGACATCCTGTGACACTTGTTGATTCTGTCATTTATCTTTCTAGGGTACGGATTCCATTTTCCGTCGCCATCTTTCCACATCCATTGATTTACGGCGATGGGTGGTGACGGTTCTCTTTGTTCATCGGATTCTTTATCTGATGATACATCATCATCTATTCTGTCGTTTTTGAAATAACACCCTTTTGTTACTTTTAATCGCTGAGAAACTAGTGTAACGAAAGTCACGTGATGTTTCACCAAATTTTGAATCATGGTCACGAGAAGATCCAATTAAAACAGAGTGGGCAGCTTAAAAAGAAGTCGTATTACATGGTTGATGCATAATTACATTATGGCGATGCAAATGTACAGGGTATTCCAACAATAGTATATCAGTACAGAAAATACCTTCCGTAAATGTATTTTCAGGACACTTAAATGGTACTGCATGTGCTCGATTCAAAGTGGCTTTCCTCTTCTGATCTTGTAAATACTCTATTGATTCTGACGAAAAGGGATCGCTAAAAAGCAAAGAAGATGGAATCTATGAGATTGCTCAATGTTCATAATTTTAATTTTTACTCTTTTTTTTTTTTTTTTTTTTACAGAAGTATGAAATTTGCATTTTTTTCCATTTCATGAAATAGCCATATGCGTTACAAAACAATTTTGCAATTAGTAGTTTTACAAATAAAATATACCATATATGAATATCGAATTTTCCATGGTACCCAAACCTGTAATCACACGTCAGACCGTTAGGCCATCGTACCTATAAACGAACAAATGGAGGTCAGGAAATTGATTATGAAGAACCGACTATCTAAATTGCATACTGATTTTTTAAATTCACTTGAATTATCAATTCGTACCCAAATAACTCTATTGCCTTTGACCCGGTACACTGAACCGATGGTTCCGTTACCGCCATCTTGATTTCCCCACTTCCAGTCTGAACCTACGGAAAAATATTTTTTTTAAATTTCTAATATAAGAATTCAAGAATGGGTTTGATCTCATCCACTATTAATATATACCTCTTTTGACCAAACAGCCGACAGCAATCAAATCATTCTCTAATATCCGTGGTTTATCACATACAATGACGTCATACATGTCTTTTTCCATTGCTGATCCGTATCTGTAGTCTAATGCCAAACCAGTTCTATCCCACTCTACCAGAAGCCACCCTGTAAATCGACTATATTTGAATGAAATACAAACAGATACCAAGCAAGACAGCAAACTTCATGAGTTTAATCCTTCTGATTGTATCTTAAGGTGACCCCTCCCTCAACAAAAAATCGAACTAGTGATTTTTATCTGATTTTTACCGTTCCGTAAATGTCCAACTACTGTGCCAGGTCCATAATTATCTTGATTATCATACTTCCAATCCGGTCCTCTTATAACTCTGGTGCCTAGAGAGGGCAGGTGTGAAAATCTTTCTTTATGTAAATCATCCATTTCGTCAGAATCTTCGTCTGCTATTTCTTCCCAAGGATTGTACAATGATTTTTTTGTACATATATCAAATATATCATCCTGAAGAGAACATATGTTCGTAGCTTATAATTTCATGAAAAGTTAGCTGATAATAAAATGTCATTGCATATAGGATATATAAACAAATATTGTCTTTTGTCTTACTACCTGATCCATTTCGGTGAATTCTTCTTCGGGCACATTGCATGCTAGCAGTGTTAATATCATTTCTCTGTCGTTACCATCATTCTTCATCGTAAAGTGCAGGAGTGATGCTGTTTGCTGTACAATTTTTACGTTTTCAAAACTTGTTCTTAACATTGGATAATGATAACGATTGATAAACAATTTAAACAAAGCATAACTGAAATCGTCAAGTTTGCATTTCAGATAATTTTTGAATATACAATTAAAGTTCCTACCATATTTTTAGAATATTTTGCAAATTGTTTAGCCTCGAAGGGATACACTATCTTTCCTCCCCTTGAATGAGCGCTGATAAATTCCAAAAACACCTTAAATAGAAAAAAATCTCCTTCTAAGCCATTGGGAAGAGGAATGTGAAATACACATGCTGTGAAGGAGAAACTTCAGACATATTGTGCAGCAACATATGCCAAAAGTGGTGTGAATCAAGAGATAAAAACATCTGAGGAGCCTTTAGAGAATTTGGAATCACAGAACGTTTCTCAAATAAAAAGCAACGAAACGTCTGGCTTTTCAACACTTTACACGATCAATCATCACGATAAATTAGAGATTAGACTTTCTGACATTATAGACAGTTGCTTCGTAGAAAATGGAAAAAGTAAATATTCATATTGTTTACCTATTGCTGCAGATCACGGCGGGTGTGACCGGTCAACAGGGAATGCTTACTCCTCCTAGGCACCTGATCCCACCTGTGGTGTGTCCAGGGGTCCGTGTTTGCCCAAATCTTGTTTTTGTATTCTATTTAGGACTTACGAGATTGATCACTGTTCGTTATCTTTGACTTTACATCAAGATATTGCTGCAGATAACGTTGTAGTCTTTGGTAATTAGGTTTTCAAACAGTGTGTTAGAAATCCATGGGCACGAATTGTGCTCCTTTGTTAGGTGACCTGTTTTTATAGTCTGACAAGGCAAAATTTATTCAAAAATATAAGCGATCAATCTCAAAACTCTTGCAAAGAAAATATATTAGGAGGACAAACACTGACCTCTGAATATGCCAGGTACGATCAGATGCCTAGGAGGAGTTAGCATCCCCTCCTGACCATTGCAACCTGTGTCAGTACTATATTTTGACCAGTTAAGCGGAGTAATGCGTTGTCAAAATTAGATTGTAAATATCGGTCTAAGAATTCGTATGAAACACCCCAGACAACTTTTAACTAAACGACAAGTTCTATTGGTATATTAGATTATTATAGGGACCATATTAAAGTTTTGAAATGCTGACTTTATTCGAGACTAATGAAATCCTTTGACATGAACTTATTTGTCATTAGTTTGTCTTGATTTGAAAACATCATATGTAGAGAAATTATGAAAAAATAAGAACGACTGTGAGTAATATACGTACCACATCAGGGTCATTTCCTATAGGCATACAAAATATGGGTTGTCGTCTGCCAATTTTTCTTGTGAGTTGTAGCAGCTGATCTTTATCCTAAAAATTAGATATGGTATAAAACAACTCAATTGAAAATGAAACGACAAATATTGAAAAACTGAATCCGATCTTGAGCAAAGTGACAAACTGTACAATGTATTTCGATTTGGACCCTGAATACAGGTATATATTTAACGTAACATTTCTCATATACTTCTAATCGTTCATGATAAGGCGAGTCTTCAGCACCACTAAGACAAGTAAAGTCTGTCGGTTTTCCATCCGAAATTAGAATTATCCGAGGATGAATATGGAAGTCATTCATTACTCTGGAATGAACAGAAATCCCTGAAAAATTAGGAAAAATCAATGAAATCCTATACACATTTGCAGCATAGGAGAAGATTCTCTCTGTCTATCCGTCAGTGTGTCCCTGTCTCATTAAGATGGAACTCTCTCATTCATTGGAGTAGCGTAGATGGTTTTTTTTTTAGGAAAAGCAAATCAGTTTACATTCATTTTTGTGTAACATACACCGAATGATGACGTTTAAGATAAGCTATTTTACCTGGTCCAGTTTCAATACCCCCAAGGGAAAGGAAAAAGGCAGCCGCTAAAGGAGTCAATCCCCCAAACTCCACATCATCTTATACAAAATAGAGAAGAAAATGTCATTAAAATACACATTTTATGGACTAATCCAGTATAAAAATAAACTACTCTTAAAGGTTGGATAGGATGTATGATATCATAAAGTCTTAAATTGTTAACTTCGCCTTTTTGTATTACACATATTTCAAGTTAATTTTCAAATGCTTGTGATATAGTGGTCGTTTATAGTTGAGATAGTCTCGTCCAGCAATTCCTATCGGCTCATTGTATTTAGCAGTATTATTGTCATGAATTTTCTCTAAGGCCTCGCACAGAGAAAAAGAGGAGGAATTCGCTTTAAAACTCTCAAAATATTGTGGGGCCCACGAAGTCTATGGAAGAACCATCAGTTAGGGCATTTTGTGAGAGTTGTTCCAATAGATAGAATAGCTCGAAGCATAATGACTACTGTACAGCTGGGATATAACAATTTATTTGAACGTCTCTAAAACACAAAATCTTAAACGATTGTACAAGATCTCTGCCTCAGTGACGTAAAGAGGCGCGGCTCGTATTACTTTAGCCCAACACATAATTACACTGATATTCAGTGGCGGAAAAAAAAGGGGTTTCAGGGGATTTCATCAATGAATTTTGCTATGGCCAATAGCCCTTTATCTTAATCAGGCAATACCCCGTAGTCCAAATCAACGAATAATGAACGCCCTCAAAATTGGTAGGTACATGTAACACGTCAGACAGCATTTAAATCAATGGCATGTTGTATTGGCAAACGAGATCGTTATCACGGCCATAGAATTTGCAAACGGTTGACTTCAAACGCTACTGTTGACACCCTTATTTGCTTGTCTGTAGCCTGCGTTGATTTAAAAACTGATCATACGCAAACCAAGCTCTTGCGTATCGAATAAGTTGTGAGACAAAAAACACCTTATGCAGGTGATAATGAAATGTTGCTACATAAATAAGGAAAGTAGAAGGTCGAGAGGTTGAAATCGTCCCATTTGTCATACAGTCGAACTGTTAGTTTGCCGTTAATGTCTATGTTAAATAAAATATTTAAGTACGAAGCAGAGGTCTCTGTGGTGTCTATTATTTCCAGCTCACTGGGATTTATCAAATTGACGCATGAGTGAAAAAATTATTTTCATTAATAGATAAAGCGCTGCTAAGATCTTTAAATGTTGCACTAAAGGCTATAGCTAGAACTTTTTACTTTTCCATCGGAAGAATTCAAAAATTTATCTAATCAAATAACATTTTGAAGGATTGGTTTAATAAAGGGATATTGATTTTGATACTACATTCCATCATTGTTATTTCAAAGTCAGTATTTGTACGTATATGAGCACTACCCCGTCCATCTGTTATCCTGCTTTACGCCAAACACTTCCTATAGTTTCCTGTTCATTTTCCGCAATTATAGCAAAATCTTCTAAAACAATAAATACTTCCCCATTTCTCAATTCCATTTATAGTGCTTCCTTGTTTTTCTATAATTACACAATTATGTTGTGGGAAGTTCTCCGTTTACCCTTTTACCACGAGCATTTAGCATATACTACATAATATCTTACATTGTATGGACTCATGATGAAACTAAAATATATACCTTTTCATTTGTGTGTTCTTACAAAATTATCAGGTCATTTAAGAATGCTTGACCGGAAATTTTCTTGTTTATGTGACTTTGAAAGATACAGCACATGTCCAAACGTGCGTGTGAAAAATATTGCCAAAAAGCATGCATGGCAATATAAAATGGCGAAATAACAAAGTATAAAAAACCACATACAAAATCGAGTGTAGGGCAACACGGACCTTCGACAAAAGCGAAGAAGGATCAGGTGCCATGGAGGAGTAAGCACCTCTGCTGACCGGTCACACCCGCCGTGAGCCTGTAGTCGAAACAAAGGAAACGGGGTTACCCGTCGTCAAATCTAGTATGAAAATGACAGTCTAACAAAGGTATGAAACAAATCAGTCAACATATGACTTAGTGATAATTTGTAATCGCAAACAAGGTCATTATAGCGACCGTATAATTTGCGAAATGATGACTTTAAACGAGATTCGTTATAACCCTGCAACAATCAAAATGCAAAGGCAAAGATAACGAACGGTAAATGTAAATCTAAATTTGACTCACCGACACATTTTTTAATTTCAGAGTATTGGTTTGAATAATAATGTAGAAATCTGGTGTTTCCTCCACAAACGATGACACTTACATTTTCATCAATTTCTGGATAATTAGCATACCCTGAAAACAGATCAATATCTGAATGACAGTCATATAGGTTTCTGAAGTATGTTTTATTTCATGTAATAGTTTACATGTTTATATGTTTATAGTTTAGAGAAGGCAATTTTTATTCGTTTTATACGATGTAAAATAAGTTGGGATAGTTTACGCATTATAAACAGTAAAGCGGTTTAATAATGATAATAATGATTAGTTTTATATAGCGCCTTATCTACCTAAGTGCTCAAAGCGTTTTACAATACATTATTATCAGCAGACCTTAACAATCCAGAACCTTCTCAGTGCAAGCTGCCGTTAAGGCGCTAGAACACTAACATTCTGACAAGATCTTTCACTGTCTATACCCCTTTTACACTTGGGTGGGGTGAGAAAATTCTGTAAAGTCCCTTTCCCAAGGACACAACGTCGACCCTGCCACGGCCAGGATTCGAACTCAAGACATCTCGGACGAACTAACCACTAGGCCACCGACGCCACAGACTGTAATCTGTCCAAACTTACTTTGTATCATATAAAACAAATAAAAATTGTTTTCTTTTCTTATAATTTAATCTAATATATTGCCTTGGATATCATTTGATGATTAATTTTAGCAACAAAATGAAACTCAACAGAAAAACAAATTTATGACGTCAAAATTAAAACGTCATCCATGTATAGCAAGACATTAGGGCAACATTGCTTTATACTGTACAAATAATGTTTATAAAGTCAAATAAACCAAGCAGATTGCATGTTACAGGTGGAATCAAATTATTGTACCATATAAAAATAGAAATTAAAACAATAACTTCAAAATTAGACATCTTACCATCTAGTATAGTCTTAAATACGTCTTTCATCTGAGCAAAACCCTCTTCCCCAAGACTTGAAGATGTGTCGAGTATAAAAATATTGCAGGGCCCTCTTCCATGTTGATACCGTAGCCTAAAATCTTTACATAAAAAGACAATATTCGATTGTGATCTTTGAGAGTATTTGGTAAAGAATGTAATAGGTGATATCAAAAGAACTGTCAATACTGAAGAACATTAAGTGTATGTGATGTTATGCTGCAAGGCCAACAAGGTGTAGCGGGTAGCAATATACAGCACAAATCTGATAAAGAGGGCATAAAATTCATACGTTATCATAATCACCACATAGCACAAGTCCACGACTTCATTTTATATCGAATATAACTGGGTTGTTGTAGTATGCAAAAGTGTGTTTTTGCAGTACAAGTACACAGCGATGTACCAAAAAGCAATTGTAAAGACAAATATATGATATTATGTATTCGTTACATAGGGATCTTTCCATATATATTTCTTCAAGTTACCGCGATCAACACGGCAATATGAATAACGTTTACATAGGGATGGAACATCTACACATAAGAAAAGTGTAAAGCAAACGAGCTACAAACAGATATTGACACCGTGGAATGAAAAGATACGATAGACTTGTAACCCTTATGCAATAAACATTGAATCCCTTGTTCTCATAAAAATATGCACTTTAGTTCTTTGGTTCTCTGTTGGAGAACATTTCCTCTGTATATTCAAAAGAAGTTGCAAGAAAAACTGCATCGTAAATTTTCCATATCTCTGTGGCAACCCTAGCCTTTACAATAACCCACACGTGGGTTAATAACTGGTAGTAGACGACTTCTAGTGGTTTCTAGATAAACGATAAAATGTCAACGGGTATATTACTATATCCTGTATAACAGTATCTTGAAAATCCTTTGCTTGATAGTGACGGTATTTCATACATGTGTTGGACATTCCTAACCGATGAATCCTTTGGTTTTCAGGTCAATAGGTTAAATTTCATTGGGTGCAATGCAGTGCAGTTGATGGGACATATATATGTTTTAAGAAATGTTTTACATTAACATACTCCTGTACTTGAGAGATAATAACTATAATAAATACAAAATTAAGAGTAGGGAAAAACCCTGGAGAAAAAAACCCGAAGCATCAAGCATCAACGAAAACGTTATGAACGTGGAATTTCTTTCTATGATATAACATGCATGTACCTTCAAGATCAATGAAATAAGACCAAGTCTACATGAGTGAAGCTTGTTTGTGGTTTTATATATTATTAGTTATGTGCATACACGATAAGAAACAGCGAGATATTCTTATTTGCAGAGTCTATTAAACTCATAAAAATTTGGTCGCATTATAGATTAGTGTAAATTTCTAGTTAATGACTACTGTTCGCTTCTCAGGTTCAAGCCTTACCCGGTATCCAGGTAACTTACACGTGCATGATAAGACTTACTATTTGAAGCCTCGATCTTGGCTTGTGCTTTCCAAAGTTCCTGTGCTTCTTTGAAATCTAAAGCCATCTATATATGTGTACTCCACGAAAAACTCTGCACAAATAAGGGAATTACAGCAATTAATGAATTTATTTAACGTTTATCTACGAAAAACAATCGTTTGAGAAATTGCCTCTGCTGCTGCAGTCAAATATAAGTACTAGATGCACTTCTCAATGGAAACGCAAATCCATTTTCACCAACTCAGTCTAGAGGAAATTGTCCATTCGAACAGTAAAATATCTATCTTGTTTGCCAGATCCTCCTTTATTAATCCTCTATGTGTATATTATAGAAACGTGATAACTGTTCCATACTTATTCATGCAAGAAAACATAAGTTTACTCCAAAGATGAACATTAACAGATTAAATAACTACTGAGAGTGCGAGTCAGCCCAAAACGCTAAACTTTGCTTTTAGGTTCAGACTATTTCATCTCATACCCATGTCCAAAATATGTCGTGATAGAAGTGTGCGTAAATGCATACAAAAAGGCGAAGTTAACATTGTGTCAAACGTAATCATAATCCAAAAAGCATATACAAAATCGAGTGTATGGCAACACGGACCTCCGACAAAAGCGAAGGTAGGATCAGGTACCATGGAGGAGTAAGCATCCTCTGCTGACCGGCCACACACGCCGTGAGCCCTTAGTCGAAATAAAGTAAACGGGATTACCCGTCGTCAAATCTAGTAGGAAAATGACAGTCTAACAAAGGGTATGAAACAAATCAGTCAACATATGACTTAGTGATAATTTGTAATCGCAAACAAGGTCATTATAGCGACCGTAGAATTTGCGAAATGATGACTTTAAAAGAGGTTCGTTATAACCCTGCATCCAATTCCAAATGACCACATACTAGCTCTTAATAAGTTTTGATCATCATTATAAGTGAGTGTCCACTAGGACACTAAGTTATTTTTTTGTTAAACTTTCCAGAAAAAATCCAAAAAATATGAATGTAATTATTATGAACGTGATATTGCAATAAAGAACCTAAGGTATATTCATAATCTAAAAATATAAATAACATTTTGTCTTACCCAGCGTCGAGGCTTAAGGTTAAAATCAATTACTTTAATTGATTAGATATGAATATTACAATGTTGCATTTCCCCATTTTGAGTTTCCTGTTCGTTTAATGATATACGCTAGCATATGTTTTTCTGGAAATGGATGAATGTGAAGATGAAAATGAACATGAAATGGTTAATCACAATGACTAGATTTATTGATTGTTAACTCTGCTCAATGTACAAAGAAGTTAAGAAGAAATATGCTATTATCTTGGTTTCAAAGTTGAGCTTTTCAAAGTTATTTGCCAGAGCAAATAATCATCACATATCCATCAAATCACAACGAAATTTGAAAAGTAGAGTTATAGCAAACAAAATACAGTGTTTTATTTTCACACGCACGACCGCCCACCCACCTGCCCGCTCACACCCACTCAACCACCCAACCACCCACACTTTTGTACTTACGTTGGTGAAACAGCACACGGAATTCGATTCCAACGAATCATTTGATAAACATTTGGGTGTAGCGATCAACTTTACATACGGTGTGCTTAAGCTGAGCTTATCCATGTCAGTGTGGCTTTAGAAGACCCTTAGAGCATCTCTGATTGTCTAACATATTCTTTTTTTCTTCGTATATACAATTACATGACGGAAGTATAAACTAAGTTACGGATCAATACACAATAGAAATAAAAATAAGCGACAAGGATTTTTTTTAATTTAATGAATTAGATTTATTGAATTGTTTAAGTTTCTTTTCAGTGAAAATGTCATTATATCGTTCATTTGAGAGTATATGTTTTTTGGATTATGATTACGTTTGACACGATGTTAACTTCGCCTTTTTGTATCGTTCATTTGAGATAACAAATGAAATGTCTTGGGAATTATTTAACAATTGTTAGCTAAAGAAGTGTCCCCATAAGTTTATACGGTTCCGGGCCCCTCCATCATGTACAATTCATCTTTTCCGATAGCTTGCAGAAAGACAATTGAGAACAACTACAAACCATACACGAACATGTAGCGATTACCAGTAGAACCTGTCATTGGGCTAAATGCTGTCTGACATGTTTAATAGCAATTGTTCTTCATGCCCTAAATTTGACTATCGATTATTGTGATTACTTGATCATGATATAGGTCACATGGCAGCTGTGAATGTCGACAGTTTGTCCTCACTCTTCCAATACACATGATCCCACCTCTGGTGTATCCACAGATCTGTGTTTACCCACTTTTAATAAAAATAAAAGACATCACAGAATCTTTCAAATATGCTTTGCACTTGGATATTTCACTGAACATTGACATTAACGGCAAACTAACAATTCAACTTTATGACAAACGGGACTATTTCAGCTTCTCCATCGTTAACTTCCCATGTTTATGTAGCAATATTCCATCATTATCTTTATATGGTGTGTATGTCTCTCAAGTTACTCTATACGCAAGAGTTTGTTCTGCGTATGATCAGTTTTGAATCGACGTAGGCTACTTACAAACAGGTTGTTCTTGCAGGGGATTCAACAGTCACGTTTAAAGGCAGCATTTCGTAAGTTCTATGATCGTTATAACGATTCAGTTTACCAGTATGACCTACCACTGAGTCAATATTGTTTGATGTGTTTCATAGACATTGGTTTTCACACACTGATTTAAATACGGACTGCTCCGTTTACTTGATTAAGACTATGGTCTCGCGGTGGGTGTAACCGGTCAACAGGGGATGCTTACTCTTCCTCGGCACCTGGTCCCACCTCTGGTGTGTTCAGGGGTCCGTGTTTGCCCAACTCTTGTTTTTGTATTCTATTTGGGACTTACGAGATTGATTACTTTTCGTTATCTTTGCCTTTACATCAGACAGCATTTGATCCAATGGCAGACCACACCGACAGACTAGATCGTTATAACGACCATATAATTTTCGAAATGCTGTCTTTAAGTGTGACTATCTCATAGTCGTATAATTTTAAATTTACTCCACATTATAACTAGAAATAAGTTTTATATTTGACTTTTAATTCTATGATATTAACTATGGGATTTACATATCGCATATTTTCGATAACAAAGCCTCTTTGTCAAATTATCATCGCCAATAACCATTTCGATTTTATGACTGAATCACTTCATCGTCAGCTCAACATATTTATACAGGAACATGTCATTAGCATCTGCATATTGTGTTTGTTTCTTTCAACTGATTCGATACGTAAAAGCATGTTCTACGTATGATCAGTTTTTAAAGTCGATTTCAGGATCCGTGTTTGAGATTTGCGAGATTGAGAGGAAACTATGATTTTTATAAATATTAAGTCTTCCACTGAATTTCCTTTTCATATCAATGTGTGTAGAACGAATATTCATTTCAATAATAGATGGAACAAATCAATGCATTGTGTCTAACACCTCTAACTTGACATTCCTCAAACTATGTACAGTAGTTGTTATGGACACAATGAAAATGTGCATGCCTTTTCGAAAGTGATCATACATTTTTTGAAGAATTTACATGCAGTTGAATTTTGTCATTTTTATAAGCAAGGTACACACCAGTACTTTCTGTAAACAACTCTTCTCACAGCGTTTATTTGATATTTCTCAAACTGATTACATTTCAGCTGTTTTAAAAACCATTCTCTATCACAGATACTTCACTTTATTTTGCAATTATATGCATCCATGTTCTGCTGTCTCTATGATATACTAATTAATTATTTATTTAGACAGGTGGCACATTTAGTAAAGTATGCTGGTATACAATGTGGTCCTGTAAAACTTAATTTGAGTTACATAAAATATATACATATACATAAAATATAAATAAAGAGTACATGATATCACAAGGAAAAGCATACATATAAATCACTCGCTAGAGTTATAGTGTTGCAAATATGCAGATTTAAAAAATGGTAAAGAATTACGGTTTCTGACATATTCAAGTAGCTCATTCCATAAAATTGAAGATGACAATTTAAAAAAACGTTTATAATATTCAGTTTGAAATTTTGGTATATACATGTATATAACATATTTTAAGCAACCGGGCCATTTCTGTTCTTGAAGTGCATTTTTGTTATTGTTGCTATTGTTATTTTGTTTTAAATTGAAATATATTTCCGAGAAAGGAGAGGACAAAATCATTTAAAAGACATTAGCAAAAATACAAAATGAAAATGAATATCAAAAAGAGCATGATGATACCAATAATGATAATGCTATAAATCTTTAATATTAATTGGCGAAGGTAACATCGTGTTAAACGTAATCATAATAACAAAAAAAAAAAAAAGAAAAACAATCCCAAAAAACCCCAAACATATATACACAGTCGAGTGTAGGGCAACACGGACCTCAGACAAAAGGGAAGGAAGGTTCATGTGCCATGAAAAAGTAAGCATCCTCTGCTGACTGGTCACTCCCGCCGTGAGCCCTTAGTTGGAATAAAGTAAACAGGATTACCCGTCGTCAAATCTATTAGGTAAATGACAGTCTACCAAACGGTATAAAACAAATCAAGTCACAATATGACTTTGTGATAATTTGTAATCGCAAACAAAGTTATTATAGCGACCGTAGAATTGCAAAATGATGACTTGAAACGAGATTTGTTATAAACCTGCAACATCAACTTTTTTTTAGTAGTTGACCTTGCTTTAAAAAATCCACATACGCATAACATGCTCTTGCGAATCGAATCATCTGGGAGATATACACACCATAAGCAGGTGAAAGTGGTATATTACATGTATTATATACAAAAGTTGACTACGCTTATCATATAATGTAGTTGTCAGTTTGCCATTTGAATTAAGTGAAATATCCAAATATAAAGCAGATATGTCAGATTCTATGGAGTCCTTTATTTCGAATTCGTCAGGATAAATCAAATGGGCATCATTATGAAAATTATAATTGTAAATTGATAGGACATTATCTGTATATCTATGGGTAAGGTTGAAGGACACGGTAAGTTTTTGTTTTTGTCCCGTAACAGCTTTTGAAAAAAGCTTGCTTCGAATTGATATGAAAATAAGTCAGCCATTAAGGGGACACAATTAGTAACCACGGATTGGCGGAAGACACGTTGTCCAACGACTACATAAATATGATTTATAAAACACTCAAGCATGTCATTAATATCTACTTCAGAGTACTTGTGTGGGCAATCAGGGTGTTTTCTAACAAGATACATCTTTTTTTTTCTTTTTTTTACTAACGACTAGAAATTCGTATTTGCGGGTGCCGTTTTATTTTAAAAAGCAATTATCTATAATCTTAAAAAGCCTAGATTTTATTCTATCGTGAGGAATTATTGTATATAGCGTGGAGAAATAAGATGTTCTGATGCAGTCAATTTTAGAAAATTCTCGTGACTTTAAACTTTCTAAAAGTTCTTTCGAGTTTTTGAAACTCCATATCTGATTTACACCACTTCTGAAATATGTAGTGGAACAGGTTTCATGTGAACGTATAAATATAACCAAAATCATATAAAAACGCTATGCAACACGAGAAAAACAGACTGTGATATTTCAATAGTAATTTTTATATTTTCTGTACTACTGCTACCTAAGGAGGTGGTATGATTACCGGGTACTAAGAACGATTTCACAGTATTACCCTATAGTAAAACTTTAATGGTGGAAAAGTCGCCTTCTTAAACTTAGCCAGATATTCACTAACATCAATAGAGAGTTGGATATGAAGTGCTTGTTCTCACAAAGATTCCGCATGCTTCTGATTTCCTGCAGATCTATTGGGGCATGGGGTATATCATATATCCAGTTGATATGTGTTCACCGGTTAATTTACGGGGGTGAATACATTGCAATTTGATTCAAATTGTATATGGAGAACATATATGTAGACTAATCCATTATGATATCGCACTTCTTCACCTTGTAACGTCTCAGCATGAGTGGAAAAACTCTTAGAAACCAACCAATCAACGCTCTTGTACAATGTATATGCGAGAAGCCATAATGAGACAAATAAAATAATTCATTAATTCAATCATGATTTGCTCTTTGCAGTAAACATACATGTAAAAATAACTTTAAACATCTCGCCAGCCATTCGGCGATTCGTCCATTGGAATCCAACCCGGATAAACAAAATCGTCAGTGGAATTGTTCTTAAATTCTCTCGAAAATTCGGATCCAGGGACAAACATGTGCTTGTAATAAACAGTTGTCCCTCTTGCCATCCAACCAATCCACCATCCATAGGTCCCAACAGACATGATTGTGTGATCGGCCAGAGACAAAAGAGCCATATCTTCGGCTGCCGAGAGTCCACTAGAGAAGAAGACATTTTCTTCCGAAACCAAAGCCTCTTTGGCCCAATTTATATCGTTAGAGCCCACTATGAATAACACATTTTGATACCTTCGTCGGAAATATTTCATTGCATTTATATAGTAGGTTGCGTTGGGTGTACGTTTGCCATATTTCAAATGCCTTTCAGTTGCATAATCACCTCTTTGTATGTGTATACTCACAATATTATTATTTTCCTTTCTGATATCAAAATTCATAATTAGCATAATGATATTGAACTGAAAATATGCCTTGTCATTTATGGATGTTTTAAACTCAAACAGTTCTCGAACATCCTTTTCATATTTACTCCAATATTTCCAAGAATGGTAATATCCATCAAAACGAACACTTTCACAACAAGGCACATTGAAGAGATCCTCGTCGAAAGACAAATCCCATCGTTCAACATGAAGAGGCAGCCCCGCGCACGCCTTTTGCCTGTTCCAAATTCCTTTTGGATTTTTATCTCGAATATTAAAAACATTAAGAAGTTCAAAGTTTTCTGGAATGACGGGATTCAAGTTTTCCATCTTCGAGATCACATGAAGAAATGCGTATTCAAACATTAGATGATCAAGTCCTCCTCTAAAATGCACGCATGCTATCTTAGGTGCTGGTGTATTTTGAAACAGGACCCAGAGAAGAATACTGCAAAGTAAGATCACACAGACACGATCTGCGGAGAAACAAATACTGGTATAAAAATACGATATTCAAGCAATATGAACACACAACACAACACACACACACACACACACACACACCACACACACACACACACACACACACACACACACACACACACACCACACACACACACACACACACACACACACACACACACACACACACACACACACACACACACACACACACACACACACACACACACACACCCACACACACCACAACACACACACACACACACACAATGGTAAGAAAATGATCTTACGCTGTCGTAGAGTATTCAGGAATTCCAGGCGAAGGCGACTGATTCTCATGGTGGACCAATATCAAACCTATATATGACATATTAATCAGAATTGAATTGGATTTAAAAGTAAAATCTTACCACAAATACATTCAGTAGCATTGATAGATACATGTAGCAAAATCGGCTATAAGTTTAAAGTCACTTCAACGTTTTTGTTCCACTACATATTCCAGAAGTGGTATCAATCAGATATGGATTAACAAAAACTCTAAAGAGCTTTTAGAAAACTTCAAGTCACAAGAATTTTCTAAATTGACTGCATCAAAATGTATAATTTCTCCAAAATTCCTCACGATAAATTAAAATATAAGCTTTTTCAAATTATAGATAATTGCTTTTTTTTTTTTTTTTTTTTTAAGCAAAAGCGTCTCTCGTCGTTGGGAAACAAGATCCATATTTTGTAGAAACCACTCTGATTGTCCACTTAAGTACTCTGCAGTAGATATATATATATATATATATATTAAGATCATACTTGGGTTTCTTATAGATATTTATGTAGTCTTTGAAGAACATGTCTTCCAAGAATCCATTAGTAATCCCGTGGGCGCTAATTGTGGTCCCTTTTTGGAAGACTTATTTATAATTTCATACGAAGCAGAAAATTTTCAAAAACTATTACGGCATAAAAAAAAATTGCCCTGTCCTTCAACCTTACGTATTGATATATGGAGGATGTTTTATCAATTAATAAGAAAGAATTTTCACATTTAT
The DNA here is from genome assembly GCA_903981925.1 of Ostrea lurida. Classification (NCBI taxonomy): domain Eukaryota; kingdom Metazoa; phylum Mollusca; class Bivalvia; order Ostreida; family Ostreidae; genus Ostrea; species Ostrea lurida. The sequence goes on along the minus strand of CAJDSM010013862.1, from coordinate 81,750 downwards.
GCCCATTTGATATACCCCGACTAACTGGACACCACAGAATCTGACATATCTGCCTCACATTTGGATATTGTACTTAATACAAAAAGGCGAAGTTAACATTGTGTCAAACGTAATTATAATCCAAAAAACATATACAAAATCGAGTGTAGGGCAACACGGACCTCCGACAAAAGCGAAGGTAGGATCAGGTGCCATGGAGGAGTAAGCATCCTCTGCTGACCGGTCATCTCAGATGGTAGACTGACTACATTATATGATAAGCGTGATGTCTAAC
>CAJDSM010013862.1:52949-81174 GCA_903981925.1 Ostrea lurida | reverse complement strand
GTTGTTAGTAGTTGGCCTCGCTTTAAAAAGTCATCATACGCATAACATGCTCTTGCGTATCGAATCATCTGGGAGATATACACACCATAAGCAGGTGATAGTATATACAAGTTAACGTATATCACTGAGGGAGTTAGCAGATTCCAGTTCCCGAAGCCAGGATATTTCCTGAGGCGTTAGCTGAGGGAAATAATCCTGGCTGAGGGAAACTGGAATCTTGCTACTCTCTGTGATATGGTTAACTGTTTTATTATACCGATACATTGAAAATATGATTTAAAAAAGCAATGAAAACAATTCATTTAATCGTTAGCTATCACTCATATACTCGATAAATCCATTATATTTTTCTCGGATGCAGTTTAAGTTTTCTAACACAGACAACGATACTAAACGATTTTCTTTTGCGTTTACACTATCACGAGAATTAAGTTATATATTTTCCAATTCATTAAAAAAAATCGTATTAAAATCATCAAACCTAAATTGCTGGTGAAGTTGGTCGCGTGTTTACTAACAACGTTTACAAAATTTGTGTCGTACAAAGCATTGTGACGTAACAATAGCGTTAGCGTAATACGTGACGTTAATCCATGACACGTTGGCTGAAAAACTAGACGAACAGTTCGTGTCTTTTTTGTGTATTAAAAGAGAAAAGTTTAGAGAATTAAGAGTAGCCGGGAATTAGTTCTCAAAGCAGGATTAGTTCGTATGACTAAGCCCGGGGATTAGTCCTGCAACGGCAATTTCCAGGGAATTAGCCAATCTAACCACCTACTTTCATATAGTGAAAAATCAGTAAAGGTATATAATGGTATATTACTACATAGAAAGGGAAAGTTGACTATTGCAAAGTTAGACATCACGCTTATCATATAATGTAGTCAGTCTACCATCTGAGATGACGGTCAGCAGAGGATGCTTACTCCTCCATGGACCTGATCCTACCTTCGCTTTTGTCGGAGGTCCGTGTTGCCCTACACTCGATTTTGTATATGTTTTTTGATTATAATTACGTTTGACACAATGTTAACTTCGCCTTTTTGTATTAAGTACAATATCCAAATGTGAGGCAGATATGTCAGATTCTGTGGTGTCCAGTTAGTCGGGGTATATCAAATGGGCATAAATGTGAAATTCTTTCTTATTAATTGATAAAACATCTCACATATATAATACGTAAGGTTGAAGGACAGGGCAATTTTTTTTTATGCCGTAATAGTTTTTGAAAATTTTCTGCTTCGTATGAAATTATAAATAAGTCTTCCAAAAGGGACACAATTAGCGCCACGGGATTACTAATGGATTCTTGGAAGACATGTTCTTCAAAGACTCAATAATATTATCTATAAGAACCCAAGTATGATCTTAATATATATATATATATATATCTACTGCAGAGTACTAAGTGGACAATCAGAGTGGTTTCTAACAAAATATGGATCTTGTTTCCACGACGAGAGACGCTTTTGCTAAAAAAAAAAAAAAAAAGCAATTATTATAATTTGAAAAAGCTTATATTTTAATTTATCGTGAGGAATTTTGGAGAAATTATACATTTTGATGCGTAATTTAGAAAATTCTTGTGACTTGAAGTTTTCTAAAGCTCTTTAAAGTTTTTGTTAATCCATATTGATTGATACCACTTCTGGAATATGTAGTGGAACAAAACGTTGAAGTGACTTTAAACTTATAGCGATTTTGCTACATGTATCTATCAATGCTACTGAATGTATTTGTGGTAAGATTTTACTTTTAATCCAATTCAATTCTGATTAATATGTCATATATAGGTTTGATATTGGTCCACATGAGAATCAGTCGCCTTCGCCTGGAATTCTGAATACTCTACGACAGCGTAAGATCATTTTCTTACCATTGTGTGTGTGTGTGTGTGTGTGTGTGTGTGTGTGTGTGTGTGTGTGTGTGTGTGTGTGTGTGTGTGTGTGTGTTGTGTGTGTGTGTGTGTGTGTGTGTGTGTGTGTGTGTGTGTGTGTGTGTGTGTGTGTGTGTTGTGTGTGTGTGTGTGTGGTGTGTTGGTGTGTGTGTGTGTGTGGTGTGTGTGCTCAAATTGCTTGAATATCGTATTTTTATACAGTATTTGTTTCTCCGCAGATCGTGTCTGTGTGATCTTACTTTGCAGTATTCTTCTCTGGGTCCTGTTTCAAAATACACCAGCACCTAAGATAGCATGCGTGCATTTTAGAGGAGGACTTGATCATCTATGTTTGAATAGCATTTCTTCATGTGATCTCGAAGATGGAAAACTTGAATCCCGTCATTCCAGAAAACTTTGAACTTCTTAATGTTTTTAATATTCGAGATAAAAATCCAAAAGGAATTTGGAACAGGCAAAAGGCGTGCGCGGGCTGCCTCTTCATGTGAACGATGGGATTTGTCTTTCGACGAGGATCTCTTCAATGTGCCTTGTTGTGAAGTGTTCGTTTTGATGATATTACCATCTTGGAAATATTGGAGTAAATATGAAAAGGATGTTCGAGAACTGTTTGAGTTTAAAACATCCATAAATGACAAGGCATATTTTCAGTTCAATATCATTATGCTAATTATGAATTTTGATATCAGAAAAGGAAAATAATAATATTGTGAGTATACATATACAAAGAGTGTGATTATGCAACTGAAAGCATTTGAAAATATGGCAAACGTACACCCACGCAACCTACTATATAATGCAATGAAATATTTCCGACGAAGGTATCAAAATGTGTTATTCATAGTGGGCTTAACGATATAAATTGGGCAAAGAGGCTTTGGTTTCGGAAGAAAATGTCTTCTTCTCTAGTGGACTCTCGGCGACCGAAGATATGGCTTTTGTCTCTGGCCGATCACACAATCATGTCTGTTGGGACACTATGGATGGTGGATTGGTTGGATGGCAAGAGGGACAACTGTTTATTACACAGCACATGTTTGTCCCTGGATCCGAATTTTCGAGAGAATTTAAGAACAATTCCACTGACGATTTTGTTTATCCGGGTTGGATTCAATGGACGAATCGCCGAATGGCTGGCGAGATGTTTAAAGTTATTTTTACATGTATGTTTACTGCAAAGAGCAATCATGATTGAATTATGAATTATTTTTTTGTCTCATTATGGCTTCTCGCATATACATTGTACAAGAGCGTTGATTGGTTGTTTCTAAGAGTTTTTCCACTCATGCTGAGACGTTCAAGGTGAAGAAGTGCGATATCATAATGGATTAGTCTACATATATGTTCTCCATATATCATTTGAAATCAAATTGCAATGTATTCACCCCCGTAAAATTAACCGGTGACACATATCAACTGGATATATGATTAACCCCATGCCCAATAGATCTGCAGGAAATGAAGCATGCGGAATCTTTGTGAGAACAAGCACTTCATATCCAACTTCTATTGATGTTAGTGAATATCTGGCAAGTTTAGAAGGCGATTTTCCACCATTAAAGTTTACTATAGGGTAATACTGTGAAATCGTTCTTAGTACCGGTAATTCAACAACCTCCTTAGTAGCAGTAGTACAGAAAATATAAAAATTAGTATTGAAATATCACAAGTCCCCTACTAAAAGTTGATATTTTAAGGGTTGTATCTAATCTTGTTTAAAGTCACCATTTTGCAATTTCTACGGTTACTATATCGACCTTGTTTGTGATTACAGATTATTACTAAGTCATATGTTGAGTGATTTGTTCCATACTCTTGGTTAGACTGTTTTTTTCCTACTGGATTTGACGGTTAATCCCGTATACTTTATTTCGACTAAGGGCAGCAGAGGATGCTTACTTCTCGTGATCCTGCCTTCGCTTTTGTCGGATGTCCGTGTTGCCCTACACTCGATTTAATTCATGTTTTTTATGGATTATGATTGCGTTTGACACCATGTTAACTTCCTCTATTTATATGGTAGTATTTAACAAAATATAAATCTTATACAGTACAAATTTTGATGCACCAGATGCACATTTCGACAAATTGTGTCTCTTCAGTGATGCTCATACGAGATATTGGAAATTAGAAACATGTTATTAAAACATGTTTTATGAAATTGCAATATTTTATTGCATTGAAAATACATGCAAAAAATGTATCAAATAAGAAACTTGTTTAATGCAATAATAAATTCTAAATTCTAAATCCAAAACAATGTAAACTATACTTCAATTGTGAGGAAAGTATTTTGCCCCCCAGTCTAAGATATGAGGCCATTTTCGTCAATTTTCAAATTTGCAAAATCTTGAGATTTTTATTTCTATTTTTTAGGCCTTACTTCCTATAAATGCAGCATAGGAATAAAAAAAAACCCACTATGAACATTGTTTTGAATAGTTTTTATAGCCCAATATACAAAACGTTCAAAGCGGACAATTTCTTTTCAATACAATTAGAATTAACACAAAAAAGTACAACACACCCACACCCACATTTCATTAATGAAAGAATTTTGAATGTTAAACATTCAACAGCATCAGGTATGTTAACACTATTACTTTAGGAGCTATTTGTAAAAAAAAAATGCCAAAAGCAAAAGTCAAAGGAAGAAAATTCTCGTCTACTTATAACCGACAGGGGATGGTTTATCTGTACAAGTCCAAGACCTTCACAGAAGGTACCGTATATACTCGTATATAAGTTGGTTCGCCTATAAATGGGTTGTGTGTTTTGAGATCATTTTGAAGGATTTTGCCATTGACCCGCCTATAAGTCGGTACAACATTTTGCCAGAATTGGTTAACAATTTCAAATCAAAGTTACACTGATTTCCCCTGTTTCAAATGATGGCGGTATTTTACTATTCTTTCTTCACAAATCGATATCATGTCAATTTTCTTATTATTTACCTGTGGCAAATAATATCTTTTTTATATTTCTATGTCCAGACCAATTTGTCTGGACGATGGTCGTGATAATCGTCAGAGTTGTTTTAAACATTGGCACATTTCGCCGACTAAAAAAAACACTGATCTCCCTAGGACTCACCTATAAGTCGGACATAGACATTTGGACTTAAATTTCACCCCCAAAAATCCGACTTATAGGCGAGTATATACGGTATACAGTAAAGCGTCTGTATGACAGCCTTGTATCTAATCCATCCCTATTTAGCATATAATAAACATGTTCAAATCAAATCAAAGTATATACTTGCCAAGGGTGAAGGTCACATATCAGATATAGATAGGATGAATGAATAATGCAGAAATGTTTTGTATGTGCACTTCAGCATCGTTTGTGTTAAAAAATTATCTTCTAATATTTTTGAATTTGTATAAAAATTTTAAAAAGAAAATTTTCATTACATGACTGTTTTCTTTAATAATACCAAGCTTTCTTAAACAATCAGCAAAAATTGTAAATTTCTCCTAGTACTGATTTAAGAAAAATTATGGAAAATTTGCTAGAATTTAAATGAGTAATTATGTTGGATCAATCTTGCATACATGTAGCACAATTCAGTATTTATATGTATCTTCAGCTAAACGATGAAATGAACGCTTTACAGTCATTGACACAATTTGATAACTTCTAAGTCTTCATAACATGGAAAGGCGTAAATAACGTACAGCGATCAATCTCGTACGTTTCAAGCAGAATAGAAAACTACGGACCCCAGTAATGACATGAGGTGCCTAGGAGGAATAAGCATATATTCTCGACCGAACAAACCTACTGTGAATTTATCGTCTTCATCAAGTAAACGGAGTAATCTATAGTCAAAACCATACAAAGCATGGCTTTACTATGGGCATAAAATACCTTAGTCAGCATTTGACCCTATGACAGGTCATAATAGCAGACTAGAATACACTTTGAGAAATGCTGATTTTTAACGTGACTGATTAAACCCATGTAACATCAACTTGGTCGTCAGTGGGCTGCCTCGATTTGAAAACTGATCATGCGGAGAACACGTTCTTGTGTCAGAGAGATAAACATCATATGCAGGTGATGGAATGTTGCTACTTTGATAGGAAAAGGTGATGACCACGCCAAATCATTCCGTTTGGCATAACTTTGAGTTATTAGTTTGTCTATAATGTATATGTTCATTGATATACTAGTACGAAGCTGATTTTGTCTATAATGTATATGTTCATTGATATATCCTAGTACGAAGCTGATTTGGTTTAATTTAGTTCGACATATCGAATCGGCATATGAATAAAAGTTATCATGAGTGATAGATACAATTTCCTCGATATACCGTGATGTCGAATAAAAGGCCACAGCTCGCGATTATCTCTTCTCATATAGAAACTTTTGAATAAACTCTACTTCGTAAGACAATGAAAAACAGGTCAGCTAACAAAGGAACACAATTCGTATCCATAGCAATTCCAACAGACTCTTGGAAGAACTAATTTCAGACTACTTGTATGTACAATCAGAGTTGAGCTTGACAAAGTATTTTGAATGACTGATCACAAGACATGAATATTTTTTTCTACTTTTGCTTCAATACTACCATCACAGGGATTATTTTGATTCTATGAAAATAAAATTTATATGAAGGCAGAAATAAACACTCAGCGACGTTAAGGAAACCCGAGGAATATTGACAAGGCTGTATAGAAAAGTACCTAAATGCACTCCAAGTCAGATGACGTCACAATGAAAAATGACGTCATGACATACAGTTTTGTATAGTTGTTTTGTGGGGGAAATGGAAATATATTATGTACCATTTTTAAATGCATAGCACAAGGCCTTGCGGTCAACATTTTGAAGAAATATTTGGTATACATTCTTATCAAACCCTTGATTGCTTAAAAAGTGACAGGATGGGTTTTGTACTAGAATAAATTTCGAATTAATCGGTGGTAAAAAGAGTGCAATTCAGTTAAAGTTTTCATATATATATATTCTAACTATATTGTCAAAAGCAAAAGTCAAAGGAAGAAAATACAGACATTTTTGGGTCTGCCTGCCTAAAAATGTGTAAAGTAGGATTTGTTTTCAAAAAGTTGCATTGAATACAATTGATTTAATAATTCCTTGCCCTTGTTCTATGCACTTTTAGTGTATCATAAATTCATGCCTATATTTAGCTGGTCACATGACTCAAAGCAAGGGATGATCCAATTTTATGTGACCATGCGATTGCCTTGCCTCGCATGTTGAACCGTTACTACATTAGATGTAACAGTTGTGTTTAATTTTTAATTTACCAACCAAACATGTGCATTTGTACAGAACGTTGATTTATCGCACTTATAACTAATGCAGGCTTCCTTAACGTCGCTGAGCACAGACTTTTTCCATTAGATGGAAATTGAAAACATCATGACATAATCCAAAGAAGGTTACTTTACAGGTGTTTTAGAAAAATGGAAAATATCATAATTCGGTATCACTCATGTTTCTTAACACAAGGAAAATGTGAAATTACACTAGCAAATGCGTTGCGATTTGTTTACCGAAGTTGCATCGGGTTCCGTATCTCCCGTACTTTATAGTCGAAGTTCATAAACATCTTTATTATACCTTTACTGATTTTTCACTATATAAAAGTAGCTGGTTAGATTTTACTACTTCCCTAAAAATTGCCGTTGCAGGACTAATCCCCGGGCGTTAGTCACATGAAACTAATCCCTGCTTAAGAACTAATTCCTGGCTACTCGTAATCCTCTAGACTTTTCTTTTTAATATACAAAAACCCCGAAATGTTCGTCATAGTTTTTTCAGCCAACGTGCCATGGATTAACGTCACGTATTACGCTAACGCTATTGTTACGTCACAATTCTTTGTACGACACAATGCTTTTGTAAACGTTGTTACATGTAGTAAACACGGCGACAACTAAGGTTTGATGATTTTTATACGAAGGTGAATTGGAAAATCTATAAACTTAAGTCTCGTTATATAGTGTAAATGCAAAGGAAAATCGTTTAGGTGTTGTTGTCTGTGTTAGAAAAATACTGCATCCGAGAAAAATACAATGGATCTGCATTTATCGAGTATTGAGCGATAGCTAACGATTAAATTAACTGTTTTCGTTGATTTTTTAAAATCATATTTTCAGTTTGTATCGGTATAATAAAACAGTTAACTCCTCGGCAAATGATCCTGGCCTCGGGGAACTGGAATCTTGCTAACTCCCTCAGTGATATACGTTAACTGTATAATAACACAAATACCTTCCCATTCCATCAAGCATGACAGAAAGTATCCATTATGTCATGAAATACCAACAGGATAAAAGGCAAATATAACGAACAATGATCAAGGTGGCAAGTATCAAACAGAATACAAAAAAAAAGGTTGAACAAAAACAAACGCTTGGATGCACCAGAGGTGGAAGCAGGTGCCTAAGAGGAGTAATCATCCCCATAAAGACACAAACAATTTACTGAGTTACACAACACTACCCACACTTGACTTGAGTCTACTTTCACTTTACCTGACTGGTAATTTGCACAGGTAACCTTTCCCCTCGTTGCTCCAGACGATGCTGGGAAAAGGTAAGAATATACATATAGAATCCAAAATACAGTAAACATTACTTTCATATGATAAACGGACGATTACAATAAAAACAATTGCAAATCAAGCTTATTGTTGTAAAACCGAGATTACATCAACTTAATGGCCTGCACTAGTATAAGGTAGGTAAGGGTAACAGTCAACACATACAACATGGGAACAGGACAACACAGAGTACAGGTAGGTAACAGTCAACACATACAACATTGGAACAGGACAACACAGAGTTTAAAGTAGGTAATAGCCAACACATACAACATGGGAACAGGACAACACAGAGTAAAGGTAGGTAGCAGTCAAACACATACAAACATGGGAACAGGACAACACAGAGTACAGGTAGGTAACAGTCAACACATACAGCATGGGAACAGACAACACAGAGAAAGGTAGGTAACAGTCCAACACATACAACATGGAATAGGACAACACAGAGTAAAGGTAGGTAACAGTCAACACATACAGCATGGGAACAGGACAACACAGAGTAAAGGTAGGTAACAGTCAACACATACAGCATGGGAACAGGACAACACAGAGTAAAGGTAGGTAACAGTCAACACATACAACATGGGAAGAGGACAACATATACAACATGATAACAGGACAACACAAAGTAACGGTAGGTAACAGTCAACACATACAACATTGGAACAGGACAACACAGAGTTAAAGTAGGTAATAGCCAACACATACAACATGGACAGGACAACACAGAGTAAAGGTAGGTAACAGTCAACACATTACAGCATGGGAACAGGACAACACAGAGTAAAGGTAGTAACAGTCAACACATACAACATGGGAACAGGACAACACAGAGTAAAGGTAGGTAACAGTCAACACATACAGCATGGGAACAGGACAACACAGAGTACAGGTAGGTAACAGTCAACACATACAACATGGGAACAGGACAATACAGAGTACAGGTAGGTAACGTCAACACATACAGCATGGGAACAGGACAAACACAGAGTAAAGGTAGGTAACAGTCAACACATACAACATGGGGACAGGACAACACAGAGTACAGGTAGGTAACAGTCAACACATACAGCCATGGGAACAGGACAAACACCAGAGTACAGGTAGGTAACAGTCAACACATACAACATGGGAACAGGACAACACAGAGTAAAGGTAGGTAACAGTCAACACATACAACATGGGAACAGGACAACACAGAGTAAAGGTAGGTAACAGTCAACACATACAGCATGGGAACAGGACAACACAGAGTACAGGTAGGTAACAGTCAACACATACAACATGGGAACAGACAATACAGAGTACAGGTAGGTTACAGTCAACACATACAGCATGGGAACAGGACAACACAGAGTACAGGTAGGTAACAGTCAACACATACAGCATGGGACAGGACAACACAGAGTACAGGTAGGTAACAGTCAACACATACAACATGAACAGGACAACACAGAGTAAAGGTAGGTAACAGTCAACACATACAACATGGGAACAGGACAACACAGAGTAAAGGTAGGTAACAGTCAACACATACAGCATGGGAACAGGACAACACAGAGTACAGGTAGGTAACAGTCAACACATACAACATGGAACAGAACAATACAAGTACAGGTAGGTAACAGTCAACACATACAGCATGGGAACAGGACAACACAGAGTAAAGGTAGGTAACAGTCAACACATACAGCATGGGAACAGGACAACACAGAGAAAGGTAGGTAACAGTCAACACACTACAACATGGGGACAGGACAACCACAGAGTACAGGTAGGTAACAGTCAACACATACAGCATGGGAACAGGACAACACAGAGTACAGGTAGGTAACAGTCAACACATACAACATGGGAACAGGACAACACAGAGTAAAGGTAGGTAACAGTCAACACATACAACATGGGAACAGGACAACACAGAGTACAGGTAGGTAACAGTCACACATACAACATGGGAAGAGGACAACATATACAACATGATAACAGGACAACACAAAGTAACGGTAGGTAACAGTCAACACATACAACATTGGAACAGGACAACACAGAGTTAAAGTAGGTAATAGCCAACACATACAACATGGGAACAGGACAACACAGAGTAAAGGTAGGTGTTTATGGCTTCATGGTTGGTTGTAGACTCACTGGGTGGACAAGGTAGTGCATGCTGGAGCTCCAGTTCAGGGGTCATGAGAGTGGACATCGGATTCATGGGTCATTTAAACAATGGTATAAAAATACATAAGGTACATTTCACTACATTATCCTTGCAATTAATATTTGATTCACACTAACACACAAGCAAACATTACACCGTATATTTCCATATATAAAGAAAATATAAATACTTAAAGCAAGTGAGCATAAAAATGTATTTGTTGCGTAGTAAACTTCGAAGGCCTTCTGAAACTAATTGTGTGGTTTAAAACTATTTTTTTTTTGCTTCTCTAACGATATTTGGATCAATTAAACACTCTTAAGTGAGAGATTTATGAAGGTCATCCACTATTAACCAGCATGCATCTGTGCTCTGACGTAGATGAGATCTATGCATTGATGTTGGTGACAGGATCACTGTTTCAATAGAATAAGAAAATGGATTCTTGATAGATATAAGGGATACAGTGAAGTGAAATTAAACCTAAAACAATGCACCAAGATAATAAAGGAAGAAAAAGAAACCACCCCATCAAAATATTCTCCTAGCTGCTCCAACTTCGGAATATACTGAAGCACTGTATAATTCAAAATTCTTAATCAAATGATTTATCAGATTTTAAAATATTGGGAGATAATCAGGGTGACTGTAACGGCTATGTGATATTGTACATTTCATTTATGCATTAATATTAATGAAGGCATAATAGATATATACATGTAATGGATATCAAATCCTCCAATGTCATTATCAGCATCATTTGATATGCAATTCTTGTTGCTATTAAGATTCTTTTCTGTTTAAATTGCTTGTACAGCTGATAAAGAAATACAAGCCCTATACTCTTTCTACCCCACAAACGCGAGCCGCAATCAATAAATAAATACAAGCACAGCTCTAAACTCCGCCAAAAGTGAAACCACAACCAGTGCAAAAATACATGTACATCTTTTCACTACCCTCCCCCAAAAACCAACCACAGCCAAGAAAGAAACACAAGTACAGGTCTTTCTACTTCAAAAATGCACACCACATCCATTGATGAAATCACACAAAACTACGGTATAACGTCTCGAAAATTATGCATCTAAATGCGATCAAATCTATGTATTGAAATTTGCTGTGTTAATGTACATTTGTATGTATGTGTAGGCAGACTAAAATTGAAAGAGTGAAAGAGAAACCAAGCGCATTGTCATGCCCCATTAATATATAATGCTATGAAATAGTCTAAAAAGAAGCGACTCCAGAAATTCATATAAAATAGAGGTATGCATGCAAAAAACGTGCATAAAATTCAAAACCAAAATATATTAATTACAAAATCATTGAGAGGATATCTAACATAAGGACTGACATGGAGCGATATTAATGTAATCTGAAAACTGTATTTTCGAGCACTGGATTGATACAGCCGAAGCAGACATATTTAAATCACAAATCAAACATTTAGAAAATAGCAAATCACCAACGCAAGCAGATCGATATCTTTTGCAATACTGGGCCATGCTAGTATTAAGTCTGAAAGTAACTTATACGTCCCCAAACAGGGATGACAAAAACTTCTCATTCAAAATGCTACTTACCGCAAATATCCTCTGAATTAGAACGCTTTGGTTGATATAGTATTGCGTTGAGTGCACGACATGCACTAATGAATCTGTCATTAGTACACATGCTAAAGGCAACAGAAAATCGTATTGGTCCATATGTGTAAGCCCGCCATAGTTCCCTTATATGGAAATTGAATTTGAAAACATTTGAAAACCGCCATGGAAACATATCTCAAAGGAAGAGTGGGAGATCATTATACAGTTATACCTCCAGGGTAAACGCTACAGAGCTATTGCAGCAAAAACAGCGCAAAGCAAGTGTACCTGTGTTGATGATGTTAAGGAATATTTGCGAACCCTAACCATAGAACCGCATAGAAAAAAAGTTCTCCATGTGCCTGAAATGTTGCAGATACCGTTATCAAATTCGTTGAATACTAGAAATGGATGAAGCCGTATATCACTTATAGAGAAATTCAACAGATATTGCTGGTTGATCAAGTATGTACTGACTGTAAATAATGTGTCATATGTTCAGAAAATATCGCATGCACTAAAACACAATCTACAATTTTCTTGCATTCCGGCCGAAACTTTAAGACTAGGCCTGGAGGTTATAAAACCTTATTCTCTACTCATACTCAAATTCGCACTTTGTGTTGATTCATTTGTCTATGCACATCCATGTTTGTTTTGAGTACAACTCATGTCAAACTCCAAAGCATACTAAAACATTGACCATATACTTCATTTGAGTATAAGAATGATTATATTAAAGTTTTATGAAAATTTTGATCACCAAGTTTGAGCTTGAGTATGAAACCGTGCTCAAACAGTTTTATAACCTCCAGGCCAGACCACGAGCAGAGCAAAGGGTCGAGAAATTATAAGTACTCTTATAAGCTACAATTACACACAGGCTAGGTGCATGTTTGACGAGGCATCAATTACTGCAACCTCGGGAAACCGTCATTACGGACATGTACGCAGAAGTGAAGTTTAGAAGTACGCAAGCTCAAACACATTTATAATCAATGCATGTTGTTTCTTTGAGGTAAATCAATTAGAGCGTCAAACGCGATGAAAATCATATCCTTTTTTGATAAAGCGCTTGCCGAAAAAATGGGTCGGGGAATTCCTTGTCGTGCCAACGTAGTGAGTATCAACAACTATGGTTTCCATCATCAAAAACAGGGAAAATGTTTTGTAAGAGAGAAGCTGGCTAACCATGGTGTTGACCTGGTTATTCACCACCACCCCTACAGCCCCGAGTATAATGTTACAGAGTGTGTATATCGTGTGATGACACAGAGATAACAGGGTCATGAGAAATTTCCATAACTTGTCATTGTAAATCGACTAGACTACTCGGTTATGAAATGATACATGTCTGCTTTTTTTCAAAGGATGTGGTTATATTTAATAAAATTTAGTTACTCTAACAATTTGTCTTGTTGAATGACTTTTTCACTATACTCAGATTTAATTCTGTGATAAATTTAAATATTATTTCATTGCTTCAAGTGGGCATAGATTATTACTTGTTGCTTTTCTGCTAACCCATTTTACACAACTTGCGCTATTTAAAAATTTGATAATGTTCACAGAATTGTTTTAAAGTTGAGACTTGTAATTACGATGTAGATAATTTTATTGTCATGGATTAAAAGTATTATTTAAGCAATTACAGTGAAAATGCAGTCCTTATTCTGTGGGGAGATAAATTGTGTACAAAGTTATATGGTGGCAGGTAGGGTGTATTTTTTGCCAATATATGGTACTACCATCATTTTTATTCAATATTAGCAGAAATGCAACAGTTTATATTTTTAGCCATACTTAAATTCATATAGTTTAATTTTTTTAAAAATGCACCTTTCCCCCAAAAATATATGATATTATAGTCAATATATTAGTACTATTCTTGTAATATATGAAATAACTTGAACTTGTTCTTGTTATAGTTTATTAATAGAAACATTGTGAAGTTTTATGCAGACATCACACCAACATTTGATTAAGGTGCTCGTGACCAATGACATTGAGATGATTTAGCTGATATTTTAAAACAGATCAATGATTTTTTTTAAATTTACCAAATCGTATGCTTGAGGAATCGTATAAAATTAACATTGATGTGTTTGGAAGCGTGACATGCTGTTACCCTCGCCTATTTGTATGCTAAGATTGTTTAAACCATTAATCATTCATATTAGATTTTGAAACTTTGAACACTTTATGACCTTGACTGGGCAATAAACAATCTTGTATATAAGTTAATCTCCTCTGTCAGTCAGATATACACATAGAATTATTAATTTCATTGATGATATTTTTAGACTTATTCAATCTTCATTTTTGTGGATGAAAATGTATTCATTGAATTTCGACCCCAAATTTTAAGGTTTTTTTATATCCATCATTTGGGAATCAGGGTCATATGTTGTTGGGTATATAAGTCTGTAAAACTTCAACTTTGGCTATGAATTTTGTTCTGATCTTCTCCGTAAAGTTTGACATAGTATTGAAAGACCATAACTTTTGAATGATTTGTGAAAAGGCTTTCATATTTCACATGTATTCCATGTAACAGGACCTTTATTCATTTTGATGCCATATGGGGACACCAGTTTTTCACATATGCATCTTGTAACCCTAACCCTGGTACATTGATACATTGTTACTTCGCCATTTTATATATATTACTAATGTTATACAAGAAAATTGATGGTGCACTGAACTGCCTTTCATGTCATTTCAAATTCATGCAAGAGTTGAATGTTTCCAACTTTATTTGAAATTGATACAACCAAACATTTAATAATCAGAAACGGATTCTGAAACTAGGTCTCCTTGAGGTTGTAATTTATATATAAATAAAATTTGTTGATATACATGCAAACCATTTGTGGTGTGCATTTCCTAATAGGATTGCAATTCGATCAGTCATTATTTGACAAACAAATTTAGATTACCAAAAAGTTATCAATGAAACTTTTACATAAACGAACTCATCTGCATAATACATATACAGCTAATTAAGTGTATATCACTACCAGGTGAACATTAAAGCAGATTTTGTTCACTTGTGTTGTTTCTTGTCAACCACTGATTTATGTTATCAACTGAATCTCAAATCGTCAATACCAAACTCCAACCTCTCAGCAGAATGCAACTCTGTACAAAGTACAATGAATGCTACACCATAGGATTTGCAAAATATTCCATATGCCACAGTCCGTTGGCAGTGGGGGATCATTTGGCAGTGGGGGATCATTTGGCAGTGGGGAGTTTTGTGGTAGTTAATCAAATGGTAAAGGCAGGCTTGACACAGTAGAGGAAGTGGTTAAATTCATTGGAAAATGTAATTTCCATATACATCATAACCTACATCATACATATGATTTTGGTACATAAAATATGGATAAAGAAATGTTGGAAGATAGAGTTTGTACTGGGCGACATGAAATGAAGAGCTCTGTTGTACTTGTAATGGTTGTTGTTGGACAGATGCAGTGCTAGGTGACTGCATTGTTTGGTTTAGAATACAATCAGTACTGGGAGTTCTTGAGACAGCTGCATTCGTCTGTTGATCTGGCATCGCTCTGGCTGGTGGCCGAGCGTCAAAATCGGGGACTTTACTGGTGACTGATGAATTCATTTTCACCATGAAGCTAGTAATGCAAGATGGGGAATGGTCTTCCAGAATTTGACCATTGGTCGTAATTTTGATGTACCGCACGTCCCGCTGTAAAATTTGAGCACCCTCTTTGCCCTCATATTTCAAGGGAAATAGTGGTCTTTAATAGCCGGCGCATTGCAGACACAAAATTTGTATTGTTATGGTTCTGAAACATTTTGGTGCTGTTCATCACATCATTAATATTCTTCAATCGCATTTCGATATCATTGACTTCTTTTGTCTTGCTTAGCTTCAATGCCACACATCTGGTACCCTTTACAGGGCTCGTAAGGGCATGACTTGTAGTCCCGATTCATAATGGATCGATGCCCCTTTCGTCTGTAAACCTGCGGGATGTTCATGTTCTCAATTTCATAGGGCCTTAAGTATTTTAAAGTAGCGTAATTTTTACAGCTACTTTCGAAAGTTGGCCGGTCGAATAGTACTGAAACCAGCCTATCAAAATTCTTGTTGTATTGCGTGATTCAAATATTCAATTGTGTCATTCAAAAGTGTCGTCACTCAGTGCAATATTATAATTATCATCCAAAACATTCTGATTCAGGTGTTATTTGCGGTAAATGAGTGTTCTTTATAAAAACAGCTGTCTTTGAGATTCCCACTCATCACACGTTACGGCCTTGTATATTTTCTGACAGCACTAAGCTGCCCATGCAGCCTTATTCTCTCTCTCTCTCGCTCTTCTCTCTCTCTCTCTCTCTCTCTCTCTCTCTCCATCTCCTCTCTCATCTCTCCTCTACTTCTCTCGTCTGCTCTCTCTCCCAGTCATCTCAACAATCCTCTTTTCTCTCTCCTCCGCTCTCTGTCTCTACTCTGCAGTTCAATACTCTCTCAGCATAACGACCGTGTGTAGAATCTCCAAGTCGAACTTGGAATTTACGAATAATCATTCGAAAATCCTACTTTTGAATTTCCAAGTTTACAACTTATTTCCAAACGATTTCCGAATGATTTATGAATTATAAAAAGTCTGAACATATTCTTGAAACCTCTTCCAAGTGGTTTCCGAAATAATTCTAAATTTACTTTAAAATCACACCCGGATTACTTTCAAATGAAGATGATAATAACAATAAACAAAAATATAATTCAAATACATCACATTCTAAATTAATAATGTTTACACTTTAAATCACTTAATTAGATAAACAAGTTCATCCTATATTGACTTGATAAATAAGTTCACCCTGTGTGTGTTAAATCCTTGTTAGAAATAATCACATCCATAGCAGTCTAGAGGACAGGATGAGTGGGAGTAGGGCGGGACGAAACTCCCATCCCTAGGTCATAGTCAGTCTAACTCCCATCCCTACGTCATAGTCAGTTTAAGAGTGCAGTGCATAAAATTATACAATGTGTATACCTGCTAATATCAATGAGTCGTCAAGCTTTGTATCAAAACAGTAATACTTACTGTGAAATGACACGATTTCCCCTTCAAAGCTGTATTTTGAATTTGAGCACGCAACGGCTATATAATTGGATAATTAAAAACGAAAGAAAATCGTCTTTGTTTATAAAACGTTTGCAATCTTAATTCGCTATAAATGTCTGGTGACCGAGCACTGAATAAAATCAAAATCGTGTTCCTAACTAACAACTTAATAAGTAAATTAACCTAGATCCGCCCCCTAACAATAGTCCATCTGAAATGAGACTCAACGAAGCATGAGCACCAAACCATCATGAAAGAAACTAATTAACGGCAGGCGGAGAGCAGTTATATTCTAATTGAAATTCCTCTTTCTGAATCTTTGCAGCGTGAACAATAATCCTGATCTTGTTAATTCTATCCACCCTGTGAATAGGACTAACTGAAGCAAAACTGACGACAATCTTCCAAAAATACACGTGTTTGTGATATTCTTTACAAGTCGAAGAAATTGTATGAACACTAGGTATTAAGGGGATATGGTATTGGGATGAAAGTAATTAGGTTTTTACAAAAATCATTTTATCTTAAAAAGGACGTCTTTCCTGATTGAAAATAGATTTTTTAATATATGTAAATTGAATTGGTTTCCGTGGGAATACCCTCTGAATTGTCCAATGTTGAAAAACCAAATATGACAAAAATTAGCAGGGGTAGATCATGGAATATGTATGTTAGATAAACAGGTTGTGATATAGATATGTTTATTGGTCATTATTCAGACAGTCTATATCCGTACATTAAATAAAAAGAATTTGTTAACTAGTTTTAATACAAGTCACGAAAACTGCAGTACGAATTTCCTCAGTCTCTCTTGCAAATGGAATTTTAATCACAAAATGGTGGGAAAAAATCATTTTGGATGTAATTAGATTTTTAAGGATATCATTTCATTTTAATTTGGTATTCATAGGTACAGGTGTAGTAAAAAATACGGGTATCATCGACTGAGCTTGTTCATATTTTTACATCCTGAATTCCCACAAATAAATTTGATTTTTTCGTCTCTAAAACACATTTTAAACATCAAAAGCATCACTTAAATGTTATGCCCTTATATGAAAACTATTCTATATACCAAGGAAACAAATGGAAACATTACGACCCGAATTTCCTTGATCTTTGCATATTTTGTCAAGTTTAAAAAATCTCCAAAAATCATGCTCAGTATGAATGCATTCTGATTTTTAAAATGCATAAAGAAACAGAACTTAAAACACAATATATACAGAGATCAAGTATGAAGATGTTATCAAACTTGTTCCGCCTTCATTGAAAAGTTACATTGCAACCAAAACATTCGTATATATGGCTCTAATATATCCTTAACTATACCCATTTTTTTAAAGAAAATAATTCAAATGATTTGTGATGTTGATATATAGCAGCACAAGTCTGTATGATAAAAAAGGAGGTCAAGACCCTTTATCTTGTATTGTACCAAATGTAGTTGTAATTCTGTAAATTTGGAAAAAAAGTACAAATATATCGACACGAACTAACAGAATATGGATTATTATCATTAGATCATTAGCGAATTAACTAGATACTCCTGAAAGAATGATAACCTGTGAAGTTTTCCTGTTGACTCCAAATGTTGTTTTAGATGTGTAAAACGTTTGATTGCTATTGATTCTAACTTTCTATGGGGGTAGGTATGTAAGAGAGCGGTACACTGCCCGCTCAAATTAATGACACAAAAGACATTAACATTTTCATAAAATGTTTTCGTTATTTTGAATAGCAAAAAAAAAAATATATTCCCTTGTCTTTGCATTTTCGTAAGGGCATAATATAAACGGATTACTGCGTTTACTTGATCAAGGCGATTGGCTCAGGGCGGGTGTGACCGGTCAACAGGGGATACCTGATCCTACCTCTGGTGTGTCCAGGGGGTCCGTGTTGCCAAACACTTGTTTTTGTATTCTCTTTAGGACTTACGAGATTGGTCACTGTTCGTTATCTGTGCCTTTACTTTTGATAAACAAGAGGCCATCAGGTCTTAACGGTCATCTGAGTATCATAGGACGCTTCATATTTTGCATAAAGCCTAAATATGGAATTTATAGTTCACTTAAGCTTGTTATCATTTTTCAAAATAAGAAGTTTAGATGGAAACCATACTGCCATTGTAATGTCCAGCGTGCTTGACCTTTGACCCTTTCACCCCAAATTCAATAGGAAAATTTTTATTTTAACCCATGGATAGTTTATATGTATGATATGGTGACTCTCGGTAGAAATATAATTGTTTCTTTAATGTCCAGTGCACTGGACCTTTGGACCACAAATTTAGTAAGGAACATCTTCATCCCTTGGGTAGTCCATATGTATGATATGGTGACCCTAGGTAGAAAAGGTAATGCTCTAAAGCTTGGAAACCATATTGCTGCTATGATGTCCAGTGTACTTGACCTTTGACAGCATGACCCCCAAATAAGATGGAGAAAATCTTAGTTCCAGGGGTAGTCAATATGCATCATATGGTGACTATAGGTAGAATGGATAATGATCTCTGTTTCGAAAACCATATTGCTACCTCGATGTCCAGTGCGCTTGGCCTCTTACCTTTTAATCCCAAATTCGATTAGGAACATTTTTCCCCATGGGTAGTCCATATTTATAATATGGTGACTCTAGGTGGAAAGAAAAAAAAAACAAACTTTAGGGCCCGGAAACCATTGCATATACAGACGGACAAACAATCTAATTTAAGTGTAACATCCACCCCGCCCCAACTTTATTGCCGGGGGTATAATTATGATAAAAGGATACCTGCGCATCACAAATATCTATTAAATTTTCAAATTAATATAAATAGCATTAAAGATGTTTTTCATGTTTACATACGTGTATAAACACTATGCATCAAGTTCGGTCCCGCTTTGGGTCTTCAGCCCCTAACCCAGAGATCACTAAATTTACAATTTTAAGAGAGGCCTTCCTGCTCCACATCATTATGCATTTAGTTGCTCTTAGGCATATGCGGCTGTAAAGATAAATATTTTTGAAAATTGGTCACATTTTGACAGTTTCTGAACCTTCGCAAGGCCCCAGTGATGTTAAAGTCCTAAAATGTACAGTTATGTGACCCTTGTCCCAAAGATGCTTTATACCAAATTTGAAAAGAATTGGATTGGTAGTTATCAAGAAGTTAAAAATGATCAATTGTTAATAGACGACGGACAACGCACGACGAACGACTACGGACGAAGACCAATTGCAATAGATCATCACACGAGTTTACTCTGTCTCAGGTGACCTAAAATAAGAACAGGGTATGATTTCTAGATACGCCACTCTAAATGTATTCTAAAAATACAAGATAATGTTTAACGTATTTTTTCTAAGGTAATCAGGGGTGAGGGTAGGTGGGATTTATTTGGAAATGGACGTTTGGGTATACACATATAAAATAAAACAGGGAGTAGGAAGGGGCTACACTAAGGATTCAAAGTTTTATATGTTGATATAAAGGAAATCTTATCCAGAACTACTGGGCCAATTTGAACCAAAGTTGGTACAAATCTTTGGGTAAAGGGGGTTCAGATTTATTCAAATGAAGGACCAGGTTCCCCTCAATTGGGATATGATCACAGAGATGCAACAATAGGGTGGTGTGATTTAAAAACCTCAACAATAATCACTGAACCAGAATAGTTAAAATTTACACGAAAGCTTCCTGGCATAGAGTGTGTTTAAGTTTGTTCAAATAATGACCCCCGGGTGAGAGTGGAGACACTGAAATGAATCAAAGATTACATATCCTGACATATAGGAAACTTCTTTAAAGATATTTCTTGAACTATATAATCTAGAGCTTTTGCATTTTTACAGCACGACATTTTATTTGACAGCTTCTGAAACAAAATTTGCGTTCAACAAAGCCGATTTATTGTTCCCAAATTGCACTTAGGGCGGGTAAGATTCAACATCAAGAGAATAACCATTTTCAATAATCGACAAAACAGTCGTAAGTCTCTACTTCTTTACAAAGCGAATGATGGTGAAACAAGCTTTTCTTCATCCTTCTTGTAATAAGATTGCATTTATTTTCAATTTTAAAACTTTTTAGAACGTTTTAGTGCTATAAATAACATAGGGAATAACAGCCTTGCATGAACACCATTTATACTTATCATTATCCCCCCCCCCCCGTTGCACTTCTTCCTGCGTACTCAGTGGATGGTTGTGTTTATTGAGGGGGCACCGATTTTTCCAATGACCTGTCTTGAAGCACTTGTGATAAACATCGGAGGGTAGGGGGTCCTCTTGGTTGACCAAGTGGGCTGACTGAATGCAGAAGTCCCGCCAAAGCCAACAATAGGAAACTGCGCAGTTGAATCTGCCTCTGAAGACGCAGGTTTCCTGTAAGGTGTACCACGCCCCTTGTCTTTGAATTTGTGGCACATGGCCCATGATTCAGCGCTCCTGATATTCTTGTCATCCTCTCAAGAATCTCCGTATAGTCGTTTCGTTCATACTCACGAACTGTTCACCAGTCAGCTGGACTACCATCGGCTATTCTAATACGTTTGCTTCTCTTTAGCAGTTTTTCTTTAAATTCATTAATTAATTTCCGAGCTATCGCTAAGAACGGTAGACAAGTTATCAAGTCATCAATAATTTACTCCTCAAAAAACTTATGTTAGCTTTGCCCTGAATACGAATAAGTGTACTATCCTCTTTTTTCTTGGACAAAAATTTTGCATTGGCTTTTTTTTCTGAAAGAAGTTTCACGGAGAGAGGCAATTTCGAGTACATACCACTTTTAAGAAACTCAACGTATCTGGTAAGTCATTTACTGAATTGCTGCTTTTACAACGGTTCTGATTTTCCGATGGTTTAGGAACAGAGGTTTGGTGAGCTAGGAGTATTGTCAGAACCCACATTATCAGCAATTATCAGTACTCATAGCAAGTATCAGTACCAACAGTAAAAATCTCAGCACATTTTCAGCAATCATTACTACCAACAGTAAAAATCTCAGTACATTATTAGCAATAAGCAATTATCAATAACAAATGACACTCCCAGTACATTCTTCGTCCAGTAGTGGCAGTGAAGATTGATTTTCACGTCTTTGCAGTCAGACATGACGGCATGAACCCCCTCCCTCCGAGAAATCGTATCCGAATCCGAGCTTTCGAATGGCTCATTCACATAAACTTGAAACTTAAACAATTTAATCGCTCGTGCGTACTAGCTACTATTTGAATAACCAAACACTGTTCAAATCATCACCCGTACTAAAACAAAATCACTCATAATAGAAACGTAACGTAAATAAATGTGTAGCAGGGGTTCTACAATCTATCACCGGTTTCGAAAAGTTTTGGATTTAAGAAGGGTTTTCGAGTTACCTTCCCTTTGATTAAACACAAATAAAAAGAAACATGCACATATGATAAAAAGAAAATGTATTCATTAAGGATCATTCCATGTATATTTTGCAGTTTCTTTTTATTTTCTACCACTTAGAAACAGAAACATTACATTATTATGTAAAACACCTTTTGCTTGGTTGGCTGATTGCATATTTTTTTAATGTGCTCAAAAATGTCTACATCTTTGCATTCACTCATGTCTGTCAAGAAAGCCTAATGATGGTTAGCATCGGTATAATATCCATTCATATCAATAATCTAGTTAACTCGAAATAAAAGACACACAGAATCGTTTACGTCTGCCTCGTACTTTGATATTTTGTTGAACAGACATTTAATTATGACAAACTAAAAACTCACCTTTATTACAAACAGGCTGATTTTAAAATTTTCATCGCCGTTGGCTTCCTATATTTACGTCAAAACATTCCATTTTGTCCTGCATAAGATGTTTACGTCTCTCAATTGATACGTAAGAGCTTTTTCTGCGTATCATCAGGTGTGGTCGGTCAGCAGAGGAAGCTTACTCTTCCATGGTACCTGACCCTGCCTTCGCTTTTGTCGGAGGTCCGTGTTGCCCTACACTCGACTTTGTATATATATTTTAGCTCATGATTACGTTTAGCACGATTTTAGCTTCGCCTATTTATTTTTAACAGGATCAAAAAGAGGTTGATGTTACAAGGTTTTCATTAGTCCTGGTTAAAGTCATGCTTTCGCAAATGCAATGGCCTTTATAACGATCTAAATTACCAATATACAACCTGTCAAAGGGTCAAAAGCTGTCTGACATGTTTATATCAATTGTTAGGTTGCTCTGTTTTTTACTATGGATCACCCCCTTTACCTGATCAAAAGACAGGGCTCATGGCGGGTGTGACAGTTTTAAATAATATTTTATGAGAGTAACATTTTAGTGCGAAATATATTTGACATATCGCGTTGGGCACAATTCGGGTAGTGCTTGCAAATAGATTATGATTGTGATAGTTTCATGTAGTAAAACATCGTTTATATTTCTTTCAAACTAAGTTCTTCATTTCAAAAATTGGCATTTCATATCGGAATAAGAAATTTTCATTAGATGTGAAAGGAAATCTAATTTTCTTTAAATAAAAGAACATACGCTTCGTTCTACCAACTTTTCATGTGGAGGCGGAAGCAGTATTTTTTTTTATCAGAATAACTGTTTGCTCTCTTGCAAGATTAGATGTCTATCACGTTCGTTTAACAAAAACACAATTCACAATTTTAATGGCTGCTTCTATTGGTTTGGGCATTAACGTTAAAAGAGGAACGCTAACTGAACTTCATGACAAACGGCACCATTTCATCTTCTTCATCTTTAACGTCCCATATGGTGCTGCATGAAAGTCCCGGATAGTTTCCCTAATTGATTGATTGATTATTTGTTGTTTTACGTCCCACTTGAGAATATTTCGTTCATATGGAGACGTCACCATTGCCGGTGAAAGGCTGCAAAATTTAGACCTACGTTCGCCACTCATGGCCTTTGAGCCACACCTGCTATGACACTGGGCCTAAGTTTTCCCGGTCTCATCCGAAGGACCGCCCCATTCAGTCGCCTCTTACGACACAGAAGAGTATGCTGGGAACTTATTCTAGCCCAGATCCCCACGGGTACATTTTCCCTAAAACTTCGAACAAGACGATATGGATAAGCGAAAAATGGTTGATTATACATATATGGTCTTAAGGTAGCTCCATTCTTGTGTTAATAATTAATATTGATGGTCCTAAGTTGCAAAACGTATTAATTTTTACTTAATATACTTTAATTTCCTATCAATACAAATTTTGATTAATCGATAAACAAAGACAATCAGTTTGTTCCCACCTTTTGCAAAGATGTCAGGTAAGCACAAGTATTTGACAATTCAATTTCCTTCTTTTCTTGTTTATATAAGTTTTTATGCATTGATTTTGATTGCGGAGTACTCTGTTTACCTGATCATAACAATGGCCTCACGGCGAATGTGACCGGTCAACACGGGGTACTTACTACCCCTAGACACCTGATCTCACCTTTAGTGTATCCAGGGATCCGTACTTGCCCAACCCTTGTTTTGTATTCTATTTGGGACTTTCATTATAAAGAATGATAAGAATACGTAAAACATATTAATATGACCAGGTTTTATTATCAAGAACATTAACGCCATTTTATATACTCATGTTGTTGAAATGCTTGGTGACGCCAATGGTTTTCGTCAGGTCAACCTTTGATCAACTTTACTTCTAGTGTCTCCCGAGTGCTCAAGTTTATCTGTAAGTTCTTTCCCATAACAACTCTATAGCTAAAATTAAATTTTATGATAGATTTTCATATCAAAAATACGTATAGAACATGTTTTTTTGTTGGTGATTAGTTGGAAACCGTCTTTTTAAATTGTGAAATAGATAAAAGGAAAGGTAACTGATACCTGGGATGTCAAAAGCCAAGTAAGAGTGAAATGTTAAAGGGAAATCCTTACCTGCAATCACCTATTTCTACTATGACGGTAGCATTTTGATTCTTCTGAAAGCACTTATTTAGTTTATTATTAATTTTTTTTGGATACGAATTCCACCTCCCGTCTCTATCTCTCCACATCCACTGATCACATGCTACTGAAACATCTATCTCTATATCTGATGACGAGTCCGGATCTTTCTCTGGTTTGTCGTTTTTGAAGTAGACTCCTTTAATTACTTTTAACAACGGAGGATTTCCTGCAGGCAGCTTTTTTTCATCAGAAATTGATTTTGGTGATACACTAAATCGCTCACTCTCTGTAGTTGGTGTATAAATGCGTTATACAATACAAAATATTTATAATACAAGAACATTCAAACGAATTCCAATGCATGCCACTTGTTAATGGTACCTTTTTGAAAACTACTTCCATCCATATCCAAGTCTGGCGAATCGAAGTGTTCGGTATGTGATAAAGTATCTCTTGTCGCGTCCTGTAAAAATTGGGCTGCTTCTGATGTGAATGGATCACTGCAAGCATTCAAACTAGACTATATTCATAAAGGGTGCAGGATTATGAGGTTTTGAATAGAATTAAGTCATTGTCAGAAATTTTTAAACAGTACTTTGGTTCGAACTCAAGCAAATCAGATTTTAAAATTTTTATCTCATGTACAAGGTCTGCTGTATTTACATGATCTGATTCGAAAGAGCTAATATTAGATGTGATTTCCCAACTAACTTCATTGTTTCATTTTCACTGTTTGATATGTCAGGCGCATATTTCAGTGATATTTCCTTAAGGTTTGGCTTTGTTTAGAATTCAACATTATGGAAGACAACAATTATAATTTACCAGTTTGCGTCCTGATTTTAGCATTTCGGGCTTGACAAATGTTTGTTTTGATCATTAAAATATTACTCACCATAACAGTAAATCAAATTTTCCTTGACAACCAAATCTATAATTTCCAGTCGTACCATTGGACCATTTGACCTAAAACAATAGCACAGCCACGAGCAATGAAAATATGTTAAATCAAAAAAGAAAATTAAAGTGCATATATAGCTACAATCGATGAAAAACGCGTCAATTTAAAAATAAAACAAAAGAAAAACATGGCCACAATCCTCAAAGACGTTAATTCAATGCAAAAATAAATTAAAAAATAATAATGATAATAATAATAATAATAATAAATAATAAAATAATAATAATAATAATAATAATAATAAAACAAGAACATACTAAAAACAAAAGCTGAACCAAAACAAAATAAAAGAAGAATAGATAAAAATGAATATATCAATAGATTAAAAAAATCCCTATATACAAATGCTAATAAAAACACAGTCAAAAATCATAAAAATGATCAGACCCCCCCATAATTGGATAGCCACAATACATGAATAATTTGATAATTCAAAACAATAGATGTAGCCCATGAAATCATGTTTAAGCTGAAAAGATTTTGGTTCTTCGATGAATGGTGATAATGGATGGTGATAATACATCTGAACATACGTTAACAGTTGCGTTGTTAGTGACTCTATATACTGCACCAATACTCCCTGCTCCGCCATCTTGATCCCCCCACTCCCAGTCAGGACCTAAGGAAAGAATAGAGGGCAAAGCATAAGTAACTATGTCCCTAATAGCAAAAAATCAGCCATAATATAGATTATGTTATTCTCTCTGATTACCTCTAGTAACCAAGCAACCTGTGGCGATCATTTCATCTTCCAGTATTCTGGGTATATCGCACGCAATAATGTCGTATTTGTTTCCCTCAAAAAATGTTTCTCCATGCCTGTAGACGTTTTTCATACCACTGTCCCACTCTACTCTTAACCAGCCGACTGAAATACATGTAAAGGAAAATATAACGAACAGTAATCAATCTCGTAAGTCCCAAATAGAATACAAAAACAAGAGTTGGGTAAACACGGACCACTGGACACACCAGAGGTGGGATCAGGTGCCTAGGAGGAGTAAGCATCCCCTGTTGACCAGTAACACCTGCCGTGAGTCCATAGTCTTTATCAGTTAACGGAACAATCCGTAATCAAATCAGTGTATTAAAAATGGCTTATCAATGGCTATGAAACAAATCAGACAGCATTTGACTAAATGATAGGTCATATTGGTAAACTAAATTGTTATAACGACTATATAATTTATGAAATTCTGCCTTTAAACGTGACTGTTCCTTGCAAAACAACTTGTTTGTAAGTAGCCTGCCTCGATTGAAACACTGATCATACGCAGAGCAAGCTCTTGTATATCGATTAAGTTCAGAGACAAACACACCATACGCAGGTGATAATGGAATGTTGCTACATAATTAGGCAAGTTGAGGATGAGGAAGCTGAAATTGTTCCGTATGTAATGAAGTTGAGTTGTTAGTTTACCGATAATGTCAATGCTCAATAAAATATCTATGTATGTCGCAAACATGGAAAACTCTGTGGTGTCTTTTATTTCTAGTTCGCCAGGATATATCAATAAAAATCATTATT
Organism: Ostrea lurida; assembly: GCA_903981925.1. Taxonomy (NCBI): domain Eukaryota; kingdom Metazoa; phylum Mollusca; class Bivalvia; order Ostreida; family Ostreidae; genus Ostrea; species Ostrea lurida. The sequence goes on along the minus strand of CAJDSM010013862.1, from coordinate 53,459 downwards.
GTTAAGGGATAAAACGTCATCGATATATCAAATATTCGAATTAAAGGCCACCGCGGTGTATCTAAGATTTAATGCCCTAAACATCATGAAATATCATACAATGCAAGAATTTGCTTAAGGCTCACATTTTTTGTGTTAAAAACGAAAATTTGTGATAGAGCACAGGCTTGGACCAATTTTTATTTTTTGTCAGTTTAAATATGATGCCAGGAAGGTTCGAATTTTTATATCATCTTCTTGGTCCAAGTCTTGTGCTCTATAACGAATTTTGATTTTATCACAAAAATGTGGTGATTTTAAGCAAATTTTTGCAATTTTATGATATTTCATGATCTTTGGGGCATTAAATCTTAGATACACCAATGTAAAACTCCAAAAAATTTTACCATCCTGATAAACTATCATACATGGGCTATAATTTTTGCAGAAAATAATTTCTTGAAATTTCATTTTAATTTTTACCCTTTTACAGGGCAGATTTCCACCCTCGCGTGGGCCTACTCCTTTATA
>CAJDSM010013862.1:18559-48395 GCA_903981925.1 Ostrea lurida | reverse complement strand
GGTAAAGGAGAGGTGAGAGAAAGAGAGAGAGAGAAGAGAGAGAGAGAGAGAGAGAGAGAGAGAGGAGAGAGAGAGAGAGAGAGAGAGAAAGAGAAGAGAGATGAGATAGAAGAGAGAGAGAGGACTGCGTAATCACACTGATGAATGCCTGGCCAGGACAGATCAATTTGAATTACCAAATACCCTTTAAACTGGAGAGAGAGAGAGAGAGAGAGATAGAAAGAGATAGATAGAGAGAGAGAGGATGCGTAATCACACTGATGAATGCCTGGCCAGGACAGATCAATTTGAATTACCATACCTTTACTGGATTCCGAAATGGCATAGGAATCCTTACAAACAAAGATACATCGCTGGTTCCAGTAAGTGTTCTACCAAGCCTCTATCCTTACTACTAACTAAACTACTAACAGCTGACAAAGAGTCACTTCAGAGATAATATTCCACTACATATTCCAGAAGTGGTGTCTATCACATGTGGACTCTCACAAACTCTAAAGAGCTTATAGAAACCTTCAAGTCACGAGATTGTTCTAAAATTGACTGCATCAAAACGTATGATTTCCCCACACTTTATACAACAATTCCTCAAAAAAAATTAAAATCTTGGCTTTTTCAGATTAATTGCTTTTTGATACAAAACGGCCACCCCGACATTATTTTCATAATCAATCAAAGTTTCTGGTTCTGTCGTGAGAACAAGATTACATATTTTTGTCAGAAACCACTCTGATTGCCCACACAAGTACTCCGAAGTAGATATTAAGAGATGCTGGTTTTTCTTATAATGATATTATTTGATGAGTCTTTGGAGACCATGTTTTCAACAATCGTTTAGTATTCCTATGGGCACTATTGTGCCCCTTAATTGGCAAACTTATTTTTATATCAATACGAAGCAGAATTGGTTCAACAAATTTTACGGATAAAAACCAACTTGCTGTGTCCTTACACTCTTAACTATATTAGGTATATAGACGATGTTTTATCTTATCTAAAATCCATAATTTTTCACCATTTATTCCCGTTTGATATATTCCTGACGAACTACAAATAAAGGACACCACAGAATCTGACAGATATGGTTCATATTTGGATATGTTACTTAATATTGACTCTTATGGCAGATTGACAATTACATTATATTATAAGCATGACAGTTTTGACTTTGCAATTGTCAACTTTCCTTTTTTTATGTAGTAATGTACCACTATCACCTGATTATGGTGTGTATGTCTCTCAATTGATTCGATACGCAAGGACATGGCATGAGTATGATGTTTTTTAAAGCGAGGCCAACTACTAACCAAAAAGTTGATGTTGCAGGGTTATAACGAATCTCGTTTAAAGTCATCATTTAGCAAATTCTACGGTCGCTATAATGACCTTGTTTGCGAATTATCACTAAGTCATATGTTGATTGATTTGTTCCATACCCTTTCATTTCCGTACAGTTGGTAGATTTAATGACGGGTAACCCCGTTTACTTTGTTTCGATTACAGGCTCACGGCGGGTGTGTCCGGTCAGCAGAGGATGCTTACTCCTCCATGACACCTGATTCTGCCTTCACTTGTGTCGGAGGTCCGTGTTGCCCTACACTCGATTTTGTATGTGTTTTTTGGAACTATGATTACGTCTGATACTTTTTTACTTCGCTATTTTATATTGATTCATGTTAGATATGTTCAGTTATATCAAAAGATAACTTTGTTTTGAAATGAAAAATCATGGCCTCAAATCGTGAATTTTTCATAACATGAAAAAACCACAGACGCTTTTTCGGGCACATTATTTCTCTCGTCATGGGCTTGATATGCCTCAGTATCGTTAATGAAATATCATATTGATTTTCATTTCGTACATCGATTAATGTAATTAAACCATGCTTGTCTTTTTTGGAAACTGAATTAGAAATATGGTTTTCGGTTATGTTCTATTGGACAATATTGTAAGAAACATTGAAGCAAAATGTGTGTGTGGGTAGATGGCGTGTTAGTATAACTAAGAATGTTATTGTTACATGCATTATTTGGAGGAATACCTCTCTTGGAATATCCTACTACTGTTCCAGGACCATGCCAGTCCTGATTTTTCCATTTCCAGTCTGGTCCACGTTTTACTCTTGTTCCCAAATTTGGCATGTGAGGGTCTTTTTTCTCACGGGTAACTTCCCCTTCATCTTCCTCTGAGTCTGAGTCTCCAGGTTCTGATGTATATAGTGACTTTTTCATACAAATGTCGTAGATGTCCTCCTTATACGAAAACAAAGTGTATGAAACATTAATACAAATTAGAATTGTTCTCTCTTAGAAACACTTTAAAGGAACTGATTCAAGAGTTTTGGACAAAAATATACTTCATTTCAAATATCAAAAATGAGAAAGAAAATTTCCAAAAATTGGACTTTCTGACTACAATGATACAATTTTATGTAAGACACGTGGAAAAAGCAAAGGTAACAATTATGCTTCCTCTTGTCGTCGTTCACCATAAGGTTATATTTTTCATGGAATGGAAATAATAACCCATGGCTTCTGACAATGACGTCCTCTTCCGTGTCTCTATGCATATTGCATAGTTATTCATAAATATGTGTCATCACTATGTCTTTTGTGTAACTTTACTTTGTTGTTTTCATTTTTTCAAATATGATATTTTAGAAAGTTGTGTTCATTTGTTCAAGAAAAAAAGGACCGTTTACACTATCTGTTTATCATTTATTGTAGAATGCTGTATAATACATATAAAACTATAGTGCCGGTTTAAACCATACTGTGTCCAGTTATTGAGTTCTACCTTATCCATTTCCGTGAAAACCTTCCCGGGATGTGCACGTGACAAGACAGAAAGTAAAAGTTCTCGGTCCGTACAGCCATGTGTTCCTGAAGCTGACATCAACGAGGCTGCTCTCTGTAGTGTAATGAAGAAGTTCAGTGATAATTCTGTACTATAAACATTAATTTCACTGTTCGATATCTTTGCCTTTACATTAGCAACAAAACTTCCAGTGCTTTAATAGTAATAGTAATGGAAATGTCTAGAATGCCGAAGTAGGAATATTTTGCTTACCAAACAATGATGTCTGCACGTTTTATACAAGAACATAATAATCCTCAGTAAAGCTGCACGTATCAATGATCATGAAAAAAATGACAATGAATCTCAAATTTTGATTGATTGATTACATGTTGTTTTACGTCCCTCTTGAGAATATTTTACCCATATGGAGATGTCACCACTGCCGATGAAGAACTTCTGTGCTCGGCGCTCATGGCCTTTGAGCAGGGAGGAATATTTATAGTGCCCCACCTGCTGTGACAAGGGGCTTCAGTTTTTGTGGTCTCATTCGAAGGACCCCTTATTTATCGCCTCGTACGACAAACAAGGGGTGCTGAGGACCTATTCTAACCCGGGTCCGCACGGGGCAATCTCCAATTTTACATAAAATGCAAAATAAAGAATTGGTCACAAACGGATTTCTGAATATACCACAGGAGATGTCAGAGGTGCGTGGGAGGAGTAAGCATATCTCGTTGAACGGCCATACCTGCCGTGAGTCGTATATCTTGATCAGGTAAAAGGACGGGCTAGAGCTTCATAAGTAGGTTAAAATTCATAGCATTGCACCTCCATCAGGTGTTCCTCAATAGAGAAACAGTTTCTGATAATACTACAACATCCAATAAGCCAATAAACAAACAAAAAATAAATAAATGAATCCTGCTGCAAAGGCATGTTTGATGTGGAGAGTTATTGGGAAAACATTTCTAATTTGAATAAAAGGGGTTTAATATCAACAGAACATTCACATAATGAAACCTTCATTTTTTTCGAACTTTATACATTATTATACAACACACCAGTGGTGAGTCCAGGGTCTTTGTAAAAAGAAGTCTTGAGATTTTCCCCAAGACTGAACCTTTACTATGTTTTCGTCTTAGGTTTTACGCTGCAATGGCACGAGCGGGGTTCGATTCATTCCCTACCCAAAAACCCTACCACCAAGATACCACAACCGGGTATTGCATCGATATACTACCTAAAATATAGACGTTTAGCAAACACGCAATTCCATGGGGGTCCAGATTAGAATAGGTCCTAATTACTCCTTGCTTGTCATAAGAGACGATTAAATTGGGTGGTCCTTCGAATTCGTCGGAGATCACAAAATCTTAGCACCGTGTCACAGCAAGGCAACCCACGCTCAAAAGCCGTAAGCGCTGAGCAAAGAGTCCTACACCGATAATAATGACGTTCCATATGAGTGATTCTTGAGCGGGACGTCAAACAACATATAACCAAACATTTTACACATATCAGTACCAGATTCTGTGAGTATCTCGCAAACTGTTTGGCTTCATGAGGGTACACAATCTTTCCTCCTCTTGATTGGTTACACAAGAACTCTAAAAATAGCTGAAATAAAGAAATATGATTAACAGGCAAGCAGAGAATATACCCAGAAATTTGACTGTATATCATCAGACAATAAGCATATCAATTGTCTCCTACATGTATGGGTATCAAATCAACAGGAAGCTAAATTTAGGGGCTGTACTCATAGCAAGAACAGTTTTGATATCATACAAAAAATCAGACAGAATTCTCAATACATGATGTGAACTTGGTCATTACGATGCAATAAAATTTACCAGATATCTCACGGAACAATTAGCTGGTCAATAAAGGGTTATAGTGCAGTTCATATAAGCTTATCATGTTTTTTAAAGTGACTGGATCAAACATGAATAATTTGGATTTTTCTTGCACGTTAGAGTCAATTCCTTATAGTCCCGTCTTTCGAGACCGGAGAAGATGATTCTGTGTATGATTTTTTATCATATCGAGAATATCAATTTATCTTCATTTAATATACCGTGGAACCTTTTAAATTCGTGGTGGCTCAATTTTCGTGGAATTCATGGGTAACCCTCACCCTCAAATATACATCCTCAGTTCTTACAAATATATAAATCCGCGAAAACCTGTAAAAAAAAATCAGCAGTCCACTAATAATGACACCCCCCCCTCACGAATTTAAATGATTCTACTGTAGATTATGCATTTTGTCTGCTAGAGATTTTCAGGTATTAAGAAAACTATAAAAGAAGAAATCTATATATACTTTTTGATAAACGACTTCGTTAATTGCGACCTGAGATACAAACAAGTTACCCTGAGGTAGATGATGCAAACGGAGGCAGTTAAAGGGGCATTTTCTGTAATTTGTTACTAAATATTGAAATCAATGAAAAGTACTTTATATCATATATTTCAGAAATAACATCAATATTTATTGTTTCAAAGATTTAATAGTCGCCTTAAGTATCTTGTTAATTAATAGGCGCTAACTTAATGGCACTAATATAAAATATAAAACTAATAATAATAATAAATGAATACGTGATATCAGAGATTAAATAATTATTGACAATATTTTTTCCTAAATACATTTCTTTACACCAAATACGGTCATCTAACGTAGCTTTATTATTTTGATCTTTCTTTTTTGTTGTTGCAGCAAATGAATTTTCTTTGTTAGTTATTTATGTAAAGGCAAAGATGACGAACAGTGATCAATCTCGTAAGTCCTAAATATAATACAAAAGCAAGAGTTGGGCAATCACGGACCCCTGGACACACCAGAGGTGGGATCAGGTGCCTAGGAGGAGTAAGCATCCCCTGTTGACCGGTCACATCCGCCGTGAGCCCATAGTCTTGATCAGGTAAACGGAACAGTCCGTAGTCAAATCAGTGTGTGAAAAACGGCTTAACAATGGTTATGAAACACATCAGACAGCATTTGACTCAATGATAGGTCATATTGGTAAACTAAATTGTTATAACGACCATAGAATTTACGAAATGCTGCCTTTAAACGTGACTGTTGAAGCCCCTGCAACAACAACTTGTCTGTAAGTAGCTTGCCTCGATTCAAAAACTGATTATACGCAGAACAAGCTCTTGCATATCGAATAAGTTGAGAGACATACACACCATATGCAGGTGATGATGGAATATTTTTACACAAATATGGAAAGTTGACGATGGAGAAGCTGAAATCGTCCCGTTTGTCATAAAGTTGAGTAGTTAGTTTGCCGTTAATGTCAATGTTCAATGAAATATCCAAGTACGAAGCAGACATGGAAGACTCTGTGGTGTCCTTTATTTCTAGTTCGTTGGGATATATTGAATCGACATATGAATGGAAATCATTGTTATTGTTATTTATATATATTCTTTTGTTATTGAATTTTATTTATCATGTGTCATTGAAAGATTTTCCAAAAAAAACAACAACATTGCCATCACTTTCACAGTTAAATCCTCTTAAAAGTACAGAGACATATATTTTTTACATTTTGGTCTACTTATTATAAAGTTTGTACTTCTAATCTGGCTTGAGGTTTAAGTTGGAGATATTACTCGAAGTTTGAAGACTCGAATAAAAGAAAAGTTGAATTTAAGTTCGATTTTTCCCACGACAAATATAAGCCTGGAGGTGAAACTCTTAACTTAAGTTAGGCGTGCATGATGAAACAAAGCGGTCATAAGCGTGACCAAATGACCTCGAAAATGATATCATTTTTAACGTACCATATCAGGATTTTTGCCAAGGGGTATGCAAAAAATTGGGTGACGTCTTCCAACAAGCTTTGTGATTGCTTGAAGATGAGTCCTTGCCTAAAAATATATACACCTTTGTATAATTTACAAATGATGGTTAAAACAAATGTTTCATTTCAATAAAACTAAAACATTGATTAGATTTATGGGTTAATTTAGAATACCTCTTCCGTTTCATACAAAGCCGAATCGTCAGCGTCACTGATTAAATTGAAATTAGTTGGTCGTCCGTCCGAAATAAGAATAACTCGTGGACGTACTTTGAATTCACACATCATTGTAGTATGGCCTGGATAAATTATTTTGAATTTTAGCGTAGATAATAGGCTTAACGAAAACAAACATGTTCAAAATGTGTGTATGTGTGTGTGTCCATGTCTGTATGTATGTATGCATGTGTTACGACTTTAATTAAGCATTTACTTGCGCCATTATGTGTTGATTCCAAACACAGAAAAAATGCCCCTGTTAAAGGTGAAAGGCCTCCAAACTCAACACAATCTAAATTATAAAAAGAATGATAAGAGAACCTAAATATGTTACAATTGCTACAGAGGGGAGAGGAGAGAGAGGAGAGGAAGATCGGACGAGAAAGACGTGAGAGAGGGAAGAGAGAGAGAGAGAGAGAGAGCAAGCACTAATGTTGATTAAAATATTGTTTTCTATTTACTTTCCTGAAACCATATTAAATAGTGGATAAGGTAGACATTACATACGATAGGCCATGAAAATTCATATGTTGTTTAGGAAGATGCTATCAAAATCTATCGATTCGGGGAAGAGGCGATGTGTGTGTGTGTGTGTGGCGGGGGGGGGGGGTATAGATCAGTCATCGAACGTAAATTCCTATTTTGTCAGTACACTTGAAATCTTTCTTCATACAATCAGGATAAATCAAATCAATCTCATGAATGAAAGCACTCTGTAAGGTTTGTGAAATATCAACAAACATCTACATGTACTTTGCAGGTAACATGTAACTGTATTCTATATAGATGTAAAGGCAAAGATAACGAACAGTAATCAATCTGGTAATTTCCAAATATAATACAAAAAACAAGATATCTAAAGTAATCGTAAAAAAATTCATGTAACACATGTCCCAGATGCTCATACCTAAACTCTGTGATATTTCGCCATATTGGTTTGAGAAGTAGTGGAGGAATCGGGTGTTTCTTCCACAGATGATAACGGCCACGTTTTCGTCTAACTCTGGGTGATCTGCGAACTCTTCAAACAGAACATGAAATTCAATAACAGTGAAAGAAAGCAGATCAAGAGAAATCGATCTCTGCCTGCAGTTTATGTTAATTTCCCACCTGAAAGTATCGTACAGAATGTCTCTTTCATCAGTAGGAAGCCCTCCTCACCAAGACTTGCTGATGTGTCCAGTATAAAGATGTTACAGGGGCCTCTACCATGTTGATACCGCAGCTCACGGTCTTCAACAATAGACAACAACTCTTTGCATTTTAGGAGTACAAATCACTTGATTTCATTTTTCAAATCTATGAATCATGTAAGTCACATTCTATTTAGTCACTCTATTTTCGTTTTTCTTTAAACTAATTTTGACTGGCCAACGAAAACAAAATAGATGCATTATTCGTTCATTTTTCTTCATGCTGATAATATCAACGTCAGTGACGAAACAAGAAATTCTTTATGAGTGTGCATGCTCTTACATAAGAGATTTGTCTTATTTACTCCTCCTGTGAACCTGATCCCACCTCCGGTATATCCAGAGGTCCATGCTTGCCCATCTCTTAACTAAGTTTAGAATAGGATTTTTATCACTGATCATTATCGTCACCTTTTCAGGATTAAAATATGTTTAATGCAACACATTATATTTCTTAATAGTCGTTCTTACGAGCGCTGCTGGTCATACGCTGCGTTGAAATTTGATTCTGCGGGTCAAGATTTTAACCCAGTCAGGGTGAAAGTGGGCATACCGAGAGATTGATTAATGATTGATTGATTATTTGTTGTTTTTCGCCCCGTCGAGAACATTTCACTCATATTGAGACGTCACCATTGCCTGTGAATAGCTGCAAATTTAGACCTATGATTATAGCACACATGACTTTTAGCAGTGAAGGTTCTTTAGCGTGCCACACCTACTGCGACACGGGACCTCTGTTTTTAAGGTCATATCAAAAAGACCCAAGATTCTCACTTCTAAATACCGAGCTTTGGGCAAAGGAGCTATCACTACCTATTTTCACGATTTAGGTTTGACACGGCCGGGTGCCTAGAACGGGGCTCGAACGCACGACCTCCTGATCACGAGGCGAGAGCTCTACCACTGAGCCACCACGACCGGTCATACATAGAGAATGAATGAATGAATATGTACTGTAAACCAACAAAACCTAACTACCATACTGTTAAGCTATAAATACACTGTATGGCACTATACAGGGAAACACTTACTCTTTCTAGCGTCGATGAGAGCTTGTTCCCTCCAATTTTCTTCGAAAGCCGCAAATCCAAAATCCATCTGTGAATGTTGTTAAGCATTTATCTGTCTAAAATATCATTTTTGGATTAATTTAGTAATTCTTACTTTATCTGGAATAAAACTGATATGCGATGCATCCTTGAGAACTTTGTACTCATTTCCTTGTTCGATTAGTTTCCGCCTTCATCCATCACGAACTCCACTAGATGATAACACTATATTATTTAAGGAAACACTTGATATTTGTTTTGTAGAGGTGTCATGAAAATTACTTGTTATAAAAATGGTGGAAAACAAAGTTATGAACACTGTATCATGTCCAACAACCACATACACAATCGAGTGTAGGCAACACGGACCTTTCGACGGAAGGAGCAGGATCAGTGCCATGGAGGAGTTACGCTCCTCTGCTGACCGTCACACCCGCCGTGAGCCCTGTAGTCGAAACAAAGAAATGGGACTTACCGTTCAACATCTAGTAGAAAATGACATCCTAAAAAGTTGTATCAAAAATCAATCGTCAACACTTATGACTTATGTATACTTTGTAATCGCAACACCAAGGTCATGATATAGCGACCGTAGAATTGCGAAATGAGACTTTAAAGAAGATTCCTATAACCTGACAACTATCAACTTTTATGGTTAGTTTTGCCCAGCTTTAAAAAAAGATCATCATACGCATGGCATGCCCTTGCGGTTAATAAAAATAAAAAACTAAAGAGAGACATAACACAATAACAGGTGATGGACTTACACCACACAAAAGGAAAAGTATGACAATTCCACAAGGCAATCATCACAGTTATCATATAATGAGTTGTCAGTCTGCCATTAGAGTCAATAATTTAAGTAAAAATATCCAAAGATATGAAGCACTATTATCGTCAGATTTCTGTGGATGCTCTCATTATTTCAAAAGTTATCAGAGGTATATTCAATCTAGACATAAGTTGTGAGAATTCTAATGATTGTTAAGTGATATAAACATAACGTCTATAACCTAATAGTAAGTTGAATGGACTACGCAAGTTGTTTGTTTTTATCCCCGCAACAGTTTCTGAACTTTGCGTTCATATGGATATTAAAAGGATAAGTTCTGGCCAAAGATGGGGTCACAATTACAGCTACCATCACTAATAAGGAACAGCACAACAATTTGGAAGATAACATAGCGTCGTATTGCTGTCCTAAAAGAACTACATAAATCATATATCAATTGGAAGAAACGCAAGTAGCTGCTCATTAAATATCTTCTTCGAAGTACTTGTCGAGGGCCAATCAGAGTTGGGTGCTACTCCAGACAACTACCCCAAATATGTTATCTTGTTTTCCCACATGCACCAAACTTGTATTTATCCGATGACAGTAACTTACCGATTATCTCCGATGCCCGTGTATTCGTGTCAAAAAAGCACATTTATCAATTATCTGAAAAAGCCATAGATTTTAAATATGTTGCCAGGTGAGCGAAATGCTAGTATAAAAGTAGTCTGGAAGAAATCATCAGTAGTTTGATATGCAGTAATTTTAAGAAAAATCTCTGAGTGACTGAAGCTTCTATAAGCCTTTAGATCAGTTCTTGAGAATCACTTATGATACTTCTGTTCCTGAGACACCAGCTTGCTGAAAATAATGTAATGAGAACAAGTATTCTGGGAAGTGATCTCTTAACACAGCGATGTTCGAGTGAGTTTTCCAGATACGTAGTTAAGATAGATAATGTTTTGCATTTGAAAATACCTCAATTCAATTAGATCTGCGCCAAGTCGGAAATAGCGAAGATACCAAGTACCTACCAATTGAGATTTAAAATGTGAGGTTAAATAATGACAACAGTGTGTACATTGATTGTATTCAAACGATTCCCTCTGGACTGTCTGCGTCAGATAGCCTTAATGTTGACACAGAACAGCTCTAATTCGTCCCCGTAGAAAATTTCTGTACCAAGGAAGAAATTCCTACGTGTTGCATAGTATCACTTCTCACGCCCGAAACTGTGTTAAAGCAGAAAAGTGACTGTTTCTTTTGACAACTAAGAAAGAATTGGGACAAAAAAAAAAACGTACTTGGTTGACACTTGAATAAATATAAAAATGGCGAGTGACATGATTAAGATGTATTACCTCGCTATGGAGAAAATTCGTGAACAGGAGATAACACAGACAGTGAGGACACCTAATAAGACGCACAGAACTTTACACGTACTTATACCCAAACTACCGTACTCTACATGCAATATCGGATGCACTATTTCTAGTACTATTATTTCCAAGGGTGGAAACCTCCTATCAACATCCCATGTTTGTTTTCAGGTACCGACTCTCAACAACCTTTAAAATTTCGGATGATGATGTACTCCAATGGAGATGAGGAGAGAATGATATTATAACAGTATTCCAGAGCACGAGGATTTAGTCGCCAGTATTGTAACAATTCTGCCTAAAACTTTCACGGGATGGGTAAACAAATATATGTATGCTTAATAATCTCTAGTCTCAATGAAACGTACCATAAGGGTATTGAAACTGATCTGAAGACCATGTCGGACACCAACTTATGTTTATCACTCTCAATACAAAAGTTATTTTTCAATCCCGTAAGTGCAGATAAGGTTGTTGAAACTCTAATAATCGTCCTTGTCAGACTAGCCTGACCATTTATTTAAAAAAACTGATCATACGCGAGAACCGTCTCTAGCCGATGAATTACGTTGAGAAACATAAACCAAATGCACATGTAGGTTATGGTATATTACTTCACTTAAAAAATATGTGGAAGCATATGAGAGTATGACCCCACAGTTCAACATATCCAGCGTCATAGATTAAGCACAAACAAACACACGGCTTTCATACCAAATGTATCATCACTCTTCAGCGCCAAAACAGGGCATAAGAACAAGATGATTCATGTTTGTGAAACACACGAATATGCCCTACGTATTTCCACATGCCAGTGGGAAGGGGCTTGTCATTAAGGATATGCATGTGAAAATATGAAAGGTTTATCACCTCTACCATTCAAAAATATGGGCATGTTAAAAGTTTTAAAATGTAGCTCAAGAAATTCAAAGGTCAAAGGTCAACATTTTGTATAATAAAGACGACCATCATAAGGATACACATGGTGAATATAAATACCCTAACTCTTGGATTCAGAAATTATGGCTAATGTTAAATGTTAAAAAGTAGGTCTAAATCCAAATTCAAAGTCAGGAGGTCAACAAGTTTGTACCCACCGAAAGTCTTGTCTAAAGGAACACTAATGTAAAAATAATTAAAGCTCTAGTACCATACCATTCAAAAGTATATAGCTAAGGGTACCCAATTGTTTATTTTGAAAAGTGGCAGAGGTCGAAAGCTTCAAGGTACAGTCAGAGAGTGCAAATATTAACCTTTCTCTTTTGCATCGGTCTACTTCATGAGAGCAGAGGTTCATCTCACCACCTGTTAATAAAGAAAACAATAGCTAGTGAACTACTTCAAACCCCTACATTATTTTATCTCAAAAAGCGCTCTCAATTAGTGAATCAGTGTTAAAGAAGTGTTTTGATAAAAGAGGCCAAATCAAGGTCTTCAAAAGGACAGGAGTGTTCTAACAATCTGATTCTGCCGGTACCCACGGAAATAGTCTGCGAGGTGTCAGAAGTCGAATTTTGTGCAAAAGACACAAATATAGGCAATAATTTTGAACAGAACAATTAGGAATATATGTTTTGAGAATATAAGGAAACGAATAGGAACATATATAACTGCTGTAAAGGATATTATAAAACAGATTAGTATTGAAGGTCAAAGAAACTTAAGGATAGGTAAAAATAAATGATTAGTCATATCCTTGTGGAACAAGATGTTTTGCACCACCATCCCTCTTATACCAGACCAACACCACATCCGGACTTCTCCATTATTGAAATCATTAGTTATGGAAATTATCAACATGCTAATCAATTCTACGAGAGTATTAGACACAATAAACTATTCGTTTTGTCATGTGATAAAACTTATCTTTAGTTATTTTATGACAAAGGTTGTTTTAATAGTGTTATCTCAACTACCGTGTGTGCTAAAACCGTTTCACAACACACTGTTATTGAACTAACGGTATTGTACCACTACGTTTTATTGGGCCAAAGACCCTTATGGCTCATCGGCGGTGTGACCCTTGTCAGACAGACGACGGGAGATGAGCACATCAACAGGGTCGTTGGCTATTCCACTAATCTCTTTCCCACCAATGACCCCCCTGACTACCTTGGTTGCGCGGCCCAAGTCCATGTTTTGGTTCTCAACTGCTTGCAATGACGAGTCAGTTAGTTTTGTGAAATTACTGTGTTTTTAGGACTGTGATCAGCATTACTTGTCTGACCAAGGAACCTTTCACCATTTATACAGTAGCTCTTTCTCTATACTTTGCCTTACATGGCAAAACAATTAAACTGGTATCGTTCACTAGAACGTCCAAATCAAAGAATATGATCCAAGCTTCCGCTCAATTAGAAATGTCTGTTTCTTGAGCCGTGTTATCAAGGAGAGTTTCTTCTCATTTTACGTTTACAATAGTTTTACCTTTTAACGTCAAGAAACACTGGTTCAAAATTACTTGTAAGGCTTGGTATCTTTAACTCCAGATTAATCCTGTTAGTATTCTCTACTGCACCAGTCAACACATGGTACATGAAATTTATATGATAGCCAAGCGCTAAATCGATTGTTGTTATAAGTGTGTTGTTCGAAAAGAAAAAAAATGGGTCAATTCCTCTTAATATATTAAAAATTAAGATTTTAAACTGGTGATTAAAAACTCATGCATGCAATTTCATTGTATTTTTTTAAACTGTTTTGTTAACATTCATTGTCAGTTTTTTTTAAATAGGATACTACATTAGTACTCAAAAGCTTTTTTTTTAAATTGTCTTGATAAGAATCCTTTTAGACAAGAAATTGACCTCGGATCCGACTCTCATTTGTGCAGTTCTAACGCTATATAGTAAGAATATTTGACATTGATTTTATTCAAAACTCATCAATGGAGTACGAGATGGCTTTAAACATTATATTACTCTACTTACTAAAACAATTATCGTGTTGAAAGTTTATTAATGTGTATTCACTGGGCTAATTTATTTCCATCTCTTCGTGTCTCTTAGCACCATTACAAACTGATCAGTTTGTTACTAAATTCGGAGAATGACTTTTTCCAATTAGTGTTTCAGACTATAAATCCAGTTATATATATCATTTGAATCCCTGATTGAAGTAGTCGTACCTACCTCGCGTTTTATTAACTCGCAGAAGGGGTCCTATGCCTATCCTCTATGGCTCATGTTTGTCCGTCATCGTTTGTCGACCTGTTACCCAGTTCACAGTCACGTTGTTTGTTACCGAAGTGTGTCACCTCACCAACGCCTATGAGCACATATCTATCGTGCATAAATGATTACAATTGTCTCTGCTCTAACAGATATTACAAGATACCAGAGTTCGAGTGTTTGGCTTTAATTAATCCCAATTGATTATCTGCACATGGGATTTTTACACAATGACCCAAACAGTTGGGGGCTATTAATGGTATAGAATTTCATAATTTATACATCAGTTTTACATGCTCTCATACTTTTTTTCTCACTGGTTGGGCGGCGAGAATTCATCCTCTTTTGTATTCGTAATTTTAATCACTATTGTGACCGAATTTCGCCATAACCCAGATAGTATACATCATTAACACGTTTCGAAACGTGTTGCTTTGAAGGGCAGTTTTTTCTGCTCGAGCTCATGTATTAATTGACTGTACTCGCACTACTGTTGAACGTAGAAAAATTTACAGGCTAAGACATATACCCAAGGTATCTCCGTATTGCTCATCTACAACTGCTTCTGCCATTTACTTACATGTTATGGGTAGTATTGTAGTACACCGTTTTGTCGCATCATACCTATAACGCTTAAGTGAAGAGCTAATTATTTATAGGTCAGTAACTGATTATAGCCTCGGTGTAACCTTATCCATTGACCTGCACCAAATATTTTGACCTATTGTCCCTTTTATACCCATTAAGTCATTTAAGGATAACCCTAGCATTTGAGTAAATACATGTTAAGTATAGTCAGCAGGCTCATTTGCCAGAGATTCCCGTAATAGATGGCTTTGTTTAGCCGCAGCATATGGCTTGTGCTTCTATAAGTCCTGATGGACCGTGTGAGACCTCAGAGCTATGCTTTGTTAGGTTTTTCGGTGGAAAATTAGTGAAGTCAGATTACAGAGTTTTGGAAACGGACTGTTGACTCTTATAAAGATGGGTAACATCTTGATAGAGTGTGTTTGTGCAACAACCTGTGAAACAAGCGGAAACATAGTCCAAGTGTTAAGGGTGACATCCAAAATAGCTGGATTTTGTTTCACTCATGTGTCTTGTGTAATTATTAGTTGGAGTTGTTGAAACCATGCGAGGTTGGTTGTAGTAGATAGCCAATTAAGATGAGTGGGGGTGTAAACGTTGACAATGTAAATCTTAGATTGTAGCGGGCGAAGTGGCGGGGAAAGAACTGCTAAAGGATGGTAAGTTAGCGGGAGGGGTCAACTGTGATATGGGTACAGAGCTATGGTACGGTTGTGTGAGTTCGTGCCTGAATATGTGAGAGGTGTTTTTGAGAACGAGACGCAAAAGGGCGAAAGCAACGGGTAATAGCTCCGACGCCTTTGTTACGGGCACTAATGAAGAGTGTATGTGATAAATTAATAGTTGATAGTAGAGTTTCTCGCGCCCGCAGATAATTGATATGGAGAGTAGCTACTACACATTAGTGAATTTCTCTGCTCCGTGGAATAATAAATTAGCGAAAGACTGCGCATATAGTATGATGTAAGATCTTTTGACAGTCCTGTTCTTGGGTCATAGGTTATAAGAATTATTATATCCTGGACAGATACTCGAAGAGAAGCACCTAGCAACGTACCAATGTGCAAAGTGTTATATATGCAGGGTGTTACACGTTTTTTCTCCACAATAGCGGTTGTCGTCAAACTTCAACTCAAAGGTCAGAAGAGTTGCCTCAAAAATTTTTGTACCACGAAATACGGTATTGTCCCATGAGGAAATACCATGTGAAATAATCAAGCCCTAAGTACACTGATACCATTCAAAAGTTAATTATGCCGCAGTAGTTTTTAGTTGTGCAGACTTTAAATGACAGAAAGACAGCATCCACTGATGAACCAGAATGCAGACAAGTGTATACAAAAAAACATTAGTCGACCCCCACTATCTTCACTGCTGTTCTCAAGGCAGACATACCACCCCACCCCTACCCGGATCATTTACAAGAATTACCTATATCACTAAATTAATTTGTGGAAGAAGAGAAATCAGGAGTGGGATAGAAATAAACTTAACATCGTAATTTTTTTTGAATTAGATATAATAGCGTACATTTGCGTAGATTGTTAATTATTTAGCAATCATAGTGTTCGTGTGTACAGAACGCAAAGGTATCCAATATCTTGTACAGTCTTCTAGATATATCAATTTATAAACAAATTTATAAACAAAACATCGGTTTTAAAAAACAAAACCACCTCGAGGCGATATCTTTACAAAATACGCTCTCGTTTATAGTTATCAGTCTCGATCAATAGATTCTTCCGGTTCATTGGATTATATATGACCTTTTGTTTGCTCTAATTTATTAAGTTATTATCACTTAAACAATTGTTACCTTGGCAGAGATGATCTATTACTACATCATACATTTATTGATCATGCAGAACTGATTCTTGTAGCTAGATGAACTGTTACATCTTTGTTTACAATCGTCAACTTTCCGCTTTCTTTATTGTCATATGTACAAAATTTATACCACTCATCACTCTCTAATATGTGCATGGTAATCATTCAGCTGTGAATTCAATACGCAAAGAGCTAGATGATCTGATCAATGAGCAAACTTTTAAGCCGAACGGCCACATACCTCCAAAAGTTGAAGTCTAGCAGAATCGGTTTGAACGAATCTCATTTTAAAGTCATCATTTCTCGCAATAATTCTACTGGTGCTTATAGATGAACACCTTTGTTCGAGGAAATTACAATCTTATAGGCGTGATATCAATATAAGTCAATATGTGAACTGATTTGTTTCATAGACCTGTTGTTAGGACTATCATTTTCCTACTTAATATGATTGACCTTCGTAGATAACCATGTTGCCTATTATGTTCTACCTTTAGGTCTCTCTCCGGAGGTGGCACCGTTCAGCAGATTATATTCTACTCCTGGGCACCTGACCTACCTTCCGCTATCGAAGTTCTGTGGGAGGTCCCATGTTGCCACATACTCTCAGACTTTTTATTTTTTTTTTCCGTGAATCTTAATGAGTAAGTTCTATTAACGATTGTTACACGTATCGCTAGTTTATTTAGTTATTGTTAACTCACTTTGATAGCATGACCCTATCATTAGACTGTTTAGTTCTACTACGTACTTATAGATTTTGAACGCACAACGGGCTAACTCCAGCTGTACTTCTGTTTATTATTCGAGACTCATCAGGGTCACTGCGGAGTGTTGGATATTCCGCCGGCAAGAGTGGATGCTTTACGTCCTTCCTATGGCATCCTGATCATGCCTTCACTTTATGTTGAATGGTCACGTGTGCGTACAATCTCCGTTTCTTTACATATGATTGGTCTTAATCTATATTGATTTAGACGTTTTATATAGACTAATTGGTTTAGACCTTGCCGCACATTTTTTTGTATTATACAATATTTATTACAAATAATTACCGTCTTTTTTTTCTCTAAACATCTGGAATATTTTTAATGTTTCTCATTCTATCTTGTTTGATACTGTACGGACAAATATTCTCTTTTTTTTAGATTCGTCAAAATATTCTTTTTATGTGGTAAGGTTATTTGTTCAGAACTATATATTTGATTTTTGAGCCACTATTTTTGAGCTCAGAAATGTCATTTTCTATCCTTTTTTCTTTCTTAATTCTGTTTCTTTTAAGCTGTACAGTAAAATAATTTTGTCCTCAAATTTAAAGGAGTAACATCTCAAAAACGTTTGATCATCAATATTAAGTATAATGTCACTATCGTCTAATTCATCTGAACGTTTGATCATCAATATTAAGTGTAATTTCACTATCGTCTACTTGATCTCACCAATATTAAGTATAATGTCACTACCGTCAATTTCATCTAAACGTTTGATCATCAATGTTAAGTATAATGTCACTATCATCTACTTCATCTAAACGTTTGATCATCAATATTAATGTCACTATTGTCTATTTCTTCTGAACGTTTGATCATCAATATTAAGTATAATGTCACTATCGTCTACTTCATCTCTATTTTAAGGAGAGCGTAAATATTTTCATTTTTATTTTTTAACTTTACTCGTCTTTTTTCTTGATGATGTAAACGGATAAATTAAAATTCCAAATAAAAGTTGAAAGAACGACCAAATTATAACCAATTAAAAAGAAACACGTCAGATATCATTTGACCCAGGTGTCAGGAAGGGGGAAACTGGATTTTTATCAGAATTAAGTGCTAACAGAACATGTACTTATTGGACAATTCAGATAGGAAAAAACAAGGCTCATTATATATTATGATTTCCTGAGTTCACGAAGAGTACATGTATATAAATTGTACATTTTTAATGTATTCAACAATTCTGTTGGAACGTGTATCAAGGTACCGGGCATGCTTTGTTGTCGATTCTCCTTTATACAAGACAGTTCAACACAATAGAATGTTCCTTATGATTAGATATTCTTAGTCCCTTAATGTTCCAACTCAGTATTAAATAATGCTTGAAAAAATGTTGCATTATCATTGTCTCTATCATCGATGTGATAAAATTCAGAATGTCGTAAAGATTTTGTCAGTATTTTATATCTTTGTGTTCATATTTTGATTATAGTTTTGTTTCCTCGATGACAGGGGTGTCCGCATTTTTATCTACAAATCGCTGTGTAAGAATTTGTTAATGTGTACAGTAAGATTTATGGACAGGAAATAGAAGTGGGAGTGGTTATCCTTATAAGACGATGCCATTTCGATTTTTCAAACTCAAAAGTTGTTTCAGACCAGAATGATTTTATCCTCTTAAAAGAAAACTTTAAATCTCCCTGATATAGTCAAGCATTCCAGATTTGAAGATATACATCTTTAAGAATATGAACTTAAAACAAATGTCACGTGTTCCGAGTATCATTTATAAATCCGAATCCGTGGTACTTAAATCACATAAAACTAACTTACGCCCGTATATAAGTTGGGTTTGTACACATCCATAAATATTACATTATTATGTAGAAATACTATTGCCTCTCCTAGAAAAAAGTCTTTCTAAATTCTCCTGATTACTACTTTCCAAGGTTTTAATTCAAACATAATTAAAGAAAAAAGGAATTAAAGGCCACAGTAAATCAAAAAAAAAAAAAAAAAAAAAAAAAGAAAAGAGTAATATCAAGGTCACATAATTATACATTCTAAACGTGAGCAAACTATTAAGCACACCATCATTAGAGGCATTCTTTCATGTTATCTTCGAACTCATCTAATTGAATATGATCCTCAAACGACTACGGGAAGTTTACATTAAATTGGGGTGAGTGATTTCTACTGTTTAGATTAGATAAGCACTCGTGGTAGAATTAGATATTAGGAACATTTTTACTGATATCAACTATTATCTTAGAGAGCATTCAGTGTATAAGTTGGACATTGTGAACATTTTAGATTGTGTATTTCATGGTTAATAGATGCAGATATCAAAGTGGAGAAAAGGTAAAACAATAAGAGGAACTGTAAGATGTTTACTTCTAACAAAAAAGTGGATGTAGTAGGGTTATAACGAATCTCGTTTAAAGTCATCATTTTGCAAAATCTAAGGTCCCTGTCATGATCTTGTCTGCTATTACAAGTTTTCACTAGGTCATATGTTGACTGATTTGTTTCATACCCTTTGTTAGCCTGTCATTATCGTACTAGATTTGACGACGGGTAATCCCGTTTACTTTGTTTCGACTATGAGCTCACGGCGGGTGTGACGGGTCAGCAGAGGATGCTTACTCCTCCATTGCACCTGATACCTTCGCTTGTCGGAGGCCCTACACTCGACTTTGTGTATATGTGTTTTGGCGATTATGATTGTGTTTGGTGAAATGTTAACTTTGACAATTTATAAATAATATAATGATAAAATACAAGAAATGATTCTTTCGATGTAATTATGATTAAAAAAAAAAAAACAAGCAAAAACAAAACAAAAAAAAAAAAACCAAAAAAAAACAACAAAATTGTGGTTTTAATGCGTACTACGTACATTGTAGCATGGCTACCTATTTATAGAAATGTACGTTTTGAAACACTACTAAATGAGCTATTTAAGCATAACCAATGCAGTAATGATCAATAATAATGTCCTTTATTTACCCAGGATAGCACAATTAGTTCAAGAACTAGTTTACATTGTGGTCCTGAGAACATATATACAGACAGTAATATAATACAGAAGGTATATGTTATATACATAAAATACCAGTATACCAACTTGTACAAACACTACATTTTTAATCATTAGGATTCAATTTCTTTTCAGATGTTTGTCATTTTGCTACTTTGGAGTATGTCGATCATGTACACCAGGGGGAAAGTTGCCCATTGTGAATCGACTGGCAACTGTACTTGTATAAAGCATAAATCATTTACTTACGCAGATTGCAGCAAACTAAATCTAGAAAGTGTGCCGAACTTTACAAGAGGCGTTTCACAGATTGATTTAGGAATCAATAGAATAGATTACTTTCCATCAAATTTGCCAAATCGTCTGACTCTTTTAAATCTAACAGGAAATCCAAAATTACATAAAATTCAAAGGCATGATTTGGTAAATTATATTCGTCTTCGACATCTTGTAGTGTCGTACTGCAATCTGAGACAGATAGACGCAGGGGCACTGGCGAGCAATGTGAAACTTCAGCGTCTAGACATATCAAACAATCCGGAACTTACCTTATCAGTTTTGAAGAACGTAACTTTTGACTTGCAGTATTCGGAAATCAAAACATTATTGTTCGATAAACTACAATGTACATATGGATTAACAAAGTTCCTTCCATATGAGTTCGTAAAGTATCTCAAACATACAAGGCTCCAAACCTTGTCGTTGGCTTCTAATAGATTAGCTTTAATGGATCCTAAAATATTTCGAGCTTTTCCAAAATCGCTGGCACACTTAAACATCGGGGACAATAATCTAAGCTTTGGTCTTTATCTGCTGGCCATAAGCAGTATGAAAGGTCTACGGAATATAAATGCAAGTTTTCAAGCAACATTCCATCGTCTCAAAGAGATATTCTATAGATGCAACGATTACTCACCAACAGTATATAACAAACGGAAATATGCTACGAGTAAGATAAATCAATTGAATGGACTATCGTGGTCTCAGAATGATGAACTCAAGGCCGACGCTGATAGTGTAAAGCTTAGTACCTACATAACCATGTATGTACCCCCAAACCTTGAAAAGGTGTATTTTCACGACAATATGTATAAATTAGAAATCCCCAGATTCGATTTCAATGTTACAAAAGGAAAACTTACTCATTTGTTTTTAAGGAATAACATTTTCTACAGACTAAATGGACCATTGCGTGGCCTTCAAAGTGTTAAGTACATAGATCTTTCTAACAACTTGTGTACGAATATATCTACCGAATTCTTTGACGAACTTGATGGACTGATGCAGCTAAATCTCTCAAGAAATCTACTAGGCAATTGTCTAGCTGATGATAATGCTGGGGAAATATTTCGAATGCTTTGTAGCATGGAAGTTTTAGACCTGTCATACAACAGAATAACTTATCTCCCAGAATCGATATTTAAAAGCATGGTTAACCTTACGAAACTGCATCTCGATTACAATGCCTTGGAAACATTCAACATAATCATAGCTCACATGCAAAAGCTCTTGTTTGTGGATTTATCACATAATCAAATATCAACACTGGATATGGCTATACGAGCTTCTTTAGATAGACTATGTCGAATAGAAACAAATATCACTATAAATTTATTGCGGAACCCTTTTCACTGTACATGTGAGAATTTGGAATTTCTCGAATGGATGAAGACCACTAAAGTTAGCTTTCAAAGACAATCACAATATAAATGTGTTCTTGTAAACTCCACCATTGTCCATTTTAACGACATAAAGGGAATAATTATGGCAACAAAATCTATCTGCGAAACATATCTGGCATTAATTGTTGTATTGACACTTGGGCTGTTCGTAATAATGAGTGTTATCATTGGTGCCATACTTAACCGGTACCGGTGGAGATTAAGGTACTTATATTACCTCGCCAAACGACGATACATGGAGGTTCAACAGACACAGCATAACGAAATGTTTAAATACGACGCCTTTATTTCATACGCTGAAGAGGAAAGATGCTTTGTATTTCAGAAATTAGATTTCCTCGAAAAAGAAAATAATCTGAACCTTTGTTTACACAGTCGAGACTTCATTCCAGGTACCAATATCGCGGACAACGTAGCAAGTGCTATACACAGCAGCAGACGAACAGTGTGTCTTCTTACGTCAGACTTCTTAAATTCTTACTGGTGTATGTACGAATTAAATATGGCGAGGATGGAGTCCATCTATTCACGAGGAGGTGATAATGTTCTTTGTCTCGTAGTATTGAATAAAAATATTGTCAAAAATGCGCCATTGAAAATCCTTGATTTGTTTGAAAACCAATCATATCTAGAATATCCAGAACATGAAGCGGATGATTCGTCTTTCTGGGACCGGCTATGTAACACTCTACATTCACCAACGTTCTAATAATTAATCAAGTGATTAACGATTGAATACAACTCAAAACGATCTCAATTGTTAAGAAAATGATGTATTGTTCTATTTGTATCCAGCTTTAATCAATAAATATGTGTATATATACATGTCAGAGTATTTTTATGTTTTAAGCACATTAAGGTAGTGGATGTTTACATGTATCTATATTGTATATCATTTGAACGTAGTATTTCATAAACATAAGTTTTTGTATTAATCTCAGAGACTACATGTGATTCTTAAATGTAAGTAAATGATTGTGATTTATAAATAGTCCTTATTACAGATTTCGTGATTTTGTTTATTCCTAAAATCAGTCACGGAATTTATAATTTTGATATTTTGTATATATGATTTTTGGGAATATGATTACGTTTAACACATTGTATAATATATATATATATATATATCCATGGTCAAATAAAAATTAAAACTTTGTCATTCTGCATTATACAACTTGTTAGAACTTACAAGACAGACAAAATAGAAGGAAGAGAGGAAGGTAAAAGGGCTTCTACCTGTAATTTTTTGAGTTGTTTTAAGGAAAATCCTTGGCCTTGTGGTATTTTTGAAATAGTTTCCTTTGATTTATTTTATGGTTGTTTTAGCGATCGTTATTTGTTTTATTCTTAAATCAACAGTACCAGTGATAAGTGATTGGAAAATTGTTTTAACGCACCCTTTAAGGAACTTAGTCAATTAAATTACATTGGGCTACGCCTGACAAGGAAGACACTTTATCATTTTAAAGGAAGTCGTCGTTAAAACCAGATTCCGATCTTGGTGTTTTATAGGATTTATGACACCCAATGTAGCTTTCGTCTTTTTCAATCTTTGATATTAATAATGAATAGGTAAATGCAATACAAGCTGAGTTTTAAATTTGAAACTGTGAAACATTAATTATAAACACTTGCAGGGCTATTGATGAAGATTATAAATATAAATAAACTAGTCAGATGTTGTCACTGTTGCTGTAGGAAAATACAACAGATAACAATATATAAATAAATTTCCAAATCTAATGGTTCAGACACAGTACAATTACACTCACTCACACTCGCTTTCGTCGAAGGTCCGTGTTGCCCTACACTCGATTTTGTATGTGTTTTTGGGATTATGGTTACGTTTAATACATTGTTACTTCGCCATTTTATATTCATCTGGTGTTTTATGATTCTATACTCATTCCCCTTGTCACACATCAATCTGAAACTTGTTACATATACATGTACATAATTTCTATGTTATCCATTCTACATCATGCATCAAGTTTGATCAATTTTGACTCCTGCCACAGGCGTTTTGCTGTTTTGTTTGGGATTTGATGTTAAAACGATAATGCATAATTTGTCCGTCAAAATAGCGCATCGTTTGCAAATGGGAACTTAAGTATTTTAGGTCGTGTTTGTAGAGGTAGTGACAATGCTTTGCTAAGGAGTTTCATTTTTGTTGTCATGTTTTGATAAGAATCAAAGGCCTCAAGGGCCTGAGAGATCGACTTGCACATGACTAGTAACCCGACAGAGACTCATGGGCCACATCACTCACCCATAGAGAAGAGCAGAAGTTTGCGGACTTTCAATATGCCCACTATTCAGATGTATTGGACTAAAGCTAACCTCTGTCATGCTTTTCTAATACACAATAAATGAACATTCATCAATAGTAAAATAAGACAAACAACCTACATAATTATGATTGGTTAGGGTCATGTACTAGTCCCTGGGTTCTTTTATCGTGTTCTCTTATAATTGTCTTGATACATACACAAGAAAATAAATATAGTCGAAAGGCGGGCGGTCAGTCAGGACCCAAGAAGCCCCCGCATGTGTCAATAAACTAAGTGAACAACAAACATATGGTTTTGAGGGGTGATCTCAATAGTTGTAATAAAAATTTTATTTAAATAACCATTTTAAAAGGAGAAATCTCCATGACCCCAGGGGCTCTCTCAAGTTGGCCAATTGAACTGGTCCTCAACACAAAGAACAGGGAATATATAGGTTTGAGAGTGGGATCTCAATATTCCAAAATATTCGGACAATTTTCAAAAAAAAAAAAGAGGGGGGAGTCATGACCCTAAAAGGCCCTCCAAATATAATTCAATAAAACTTTGTCTCAACACAAATCATCCAAGAAAATATATGGGCGAGGGTGGGGATCTTAATAATTTTCAATATATCAGACCATACCCTAAGGTTAAAAACCCCCAGTTATGAACCTCAACTTTTGCATAAGTTTGGTGATTTTGGCCCGGTTGTTCTGGACAAGATTTTCCCTTATTCAAAATAAAATATTTTTTTTTTCAATTTTGTAATATTTTCTCCAATTTCCATCCAACCTTGGACATTTTATAAAATGATTTTCACACTATTCAAAATGTTCTAATATTAGAACTGGCAAATGTACATGTGTAACATTTTGACTGGGTATGAATTGATTTGGGCATATTTGACCTACATACCTCCGGAAGTTTGTAAACAAAAATAGCTAATGCGTATTAAATGAAACCTTTGACAGGTTTTCAACTTATGTTTAGGTAAGACCAAATATTTTAAGCAATCAGGGCCTTCCATTAGCCACCAAATTGTCATTTAGGTGACCTACATTGGAAATGGTTTGGAGAATACCAAATAGAACTGCGGGGAACGTCTTGTAATATTTCTTTCATACAAATGTGTTCATACGCCGTATGATACTAGGGCTGATATCCCAATGATTGTGCTGTTTTACAATCAATATAATATGTGTCTTATATTCAAAATATTTTTCATTTCATCATGTTATTCAGAAAACGAATTTACATACACTCCACCACAGCACTCACACAACTATATTCTGTTGCGTAGACAAGTAGTAGCGGTGAAGAGGGAGATCCGCGAAAATCGCCTGACGACAAGGAGTATGCTCGCTACGCGAGCCGATTCAAAAAAAGGAGTCGTAGAATTTTGTATTTTTCTCCAGACACATCACAAAGGTAGTACACGAATTGTTTTTCATTGACTGTTGATAATGATAAAATGGCGAAGTAACAATGTATCAAACGTAATCATAGTCCCAAAAAACACATGTATGGGACTGACGATTTTGGGACTACTGCGCAACTCCGAAATCTCTCCGATCATCTCGGCCAATTACATCTATAGGATATCGTAATTAGCCGAAGTTTGCCGATAGTACGCCTTATCTATTTGATTGTGACGTCACAATGCCACGGCAAACGGAGGACATTTGGCGAATTCCATTTATTTGCAATGTACAATGAGTAAACATTGGTTCAATACTTCACATGCATTTATCGCTTTTAAAATTCTGCATATTATTAAAGAACCTAAGACGATCGATAAGAGAGAGAGAGAGAAGAGAGAGAGAGAGAAAGAGAGAGAGAGAGAGAGAGAAGAGAGAGAGGAGAAGAGAGAGCAACTTTGTGTACGTTTGCGCTTGCCACTATAATCTTAGTTTGGATTTGTTTTTATTGCACATGTACATGTATGTAACAGGAAAAAAATTATGCAGAATGACCCGAGACCTACATGATTTCTACGTTTATTTCGCACTAAGCTACTGGTGTACATGTATGTTACTAATCTTCATGCAACATTTCAGAGAATGAGTATGGTTTCTTGTTTTTATTTCAAAGCATATTATTTTTACAGACAGCGCTGTAAAATAATTACGGCACTCAATATCCTCATTTTGACAATTAACGATGCCGTTATATCGTACATTCGTATATCTAAGTTTCAACAAGGGAAATATCAAATCTACTCAAACTTTCGTGTAGCAAAATGACATGAACATGATTGTACCTGCGTAAATTTTAGACGACTGTATGCAAAGTTGAGTAATTTATTATTTCTGCAGAAATATTCAGTGAAAAATGCCGCAAATTTCTATGGAAACGAGGGGTTATTTATATTCCGTCTAAGGGGGCAAGAAAGACCGAATATGAATAACCTCTCGTTTCCACAGAAATTACGCAAAGTACAGTGAAAGATTACCGTTTGTTATTTTTGTTGTTGCGTATAAGTATTAAACACCCGAACTGTGTTTTTTCTCTCAAATTTTCAGGCACAAAGGTGGGAAGGGGGAGGGGGGGTTAAAGGGTTGCACTTCGTTTTTGACAGGTTTTGATGTCCCTGAAACGTTCTACTTTAACCCATTTTCCGTGCGTTCAGCGTGCGGTTTAAACCGTGCGGTCAGTCATTTTTATTCATTGTTACAGCGTGCGGTCACCGTGCGTTCTCTCCATACGGTCACCGTGGCGTTCAGCGTGCGGTCACCTTCGTGTCAGGCGTGCGGTCACCGTGCGTGTGGTAAAGTACAAACGTTTGCAGGGACATTAGACCGTTTTCAGGTTTTTTTTAAACTATTGTTACCATGGAAACGATCCTACGTGTAAACTGAAAAGTACTTTTTCTGCTAAAACAAATATAATTCAGTATTTTTCGCTCATTTTTAGATTTTTTTTATTTTTCTGGTGTGACAGGCTTTGAATACATTGCGTCTTCGGCAATGACATAATAGATTAACGTTGCCATGGAAACGAACTCACAAAACTAGCTGGAAATCACTCTTTCTGATAAATTAAATATTATGCTATCCAATTTACTCATGTTTGACTTTTTAAATTTGCTATTTTGTCAATCCTACTGTTCCATTTGGACAAGTGGTCAATCTCAGTGAATTATGATGACTCCAGCAAGGGTGTGTTTAATGTTCGTTACCATGGAAACGAACTCACGAAACTATTTAAAAAATTCCCTTTTCCGTTAAAACGAATGCTATGATATAATATTTCAATTATTTTTAGAATTTTTAAGCTACTCTGACATCAATTTTATACTTCCGTTTTGACAAGCTTTGAATTATGGTGTTTCTAAGAAGCGTATATTTGATGGCCGTTACCATGGAAACAAATTCACGAACCTATATAAAAATGCCTTTTTTAGATAAAACAAATACAATACTATCTATTTCAATTTTTTATATTTTTTTGATTACTCTAAATTCAGTCTTAAACTTCCGTTTTGACAAGTTTTGAATTTTGATATCTCCATCAAGTATGTGTTTGGAGATCGTTACCACGGAAACAAACTCCAAAACCTACCTAAATAATGACTTATTATACTCAAGTAAATTCTATGCTTTCCATTTTGCTCGTTTTTTGATTATTCAATTATTCTAGGGTCAGTCCCATATTTCCCTTTTGACAGGCTTTGAATTTTGATGTTTTAGGGGGGGGGGGGTGTTTGATGGTCGTTACCATGGAAACGAACTCATTAAGCTATTTAAACAAGTGCCTTTTTCAGATAAAACTAATACAATACTAATAGCAATACTAATTTTTTTAAGTATTTTCGATAATTATTTTAATTTACTCTGGTCAATTCAAGTCTTATTCTTCTTGTTTAAACAGCATTGAATTATGATTTTCCAAGGAAGGATATGTTTTGATGGCGTTAACATGGAAAACAACTCACAAACTTATCTATAAAGACTTATTGTAAACTCAAATAATTCAATACAAATAGTGAAGGTAGCATCGTGTTAAACGTAATCAATAATCCAATTTCACTCGTTTTTTTCTATTTGAATTAATTATTCTAGGGTCAGTCCCAATATTTCCTTTTAGACAGGCTTTGAAATTTTGAATTGTTGTTTAGGGGGGGGTGTCAATGGTCGGTCTACGTGCATATGGAACGAAAACTCAATAACCTAATCTTGACAAAATGCATCTTTTTTCAGATAAAACAGATCAATACTCATATTCAAAGTATTTTTAGATTTTTTAATTAATCTGATCTGACATCAGTCTTGGTACTTCCCGTTTTGAAAGGTTTTGATTTTGATGTCTCCATCAAAGCATGTTTTTTTGGTGGAAACGAAACCTGCAAACCTATCTAATAATTAAATCATTTCTCTGTAAATTTAAGTATCATTTAACCTATTTCAAGTCATTTTAAAGATATTTTTATTACTTTGATGTGAACCCGACGCTAATGAAATGAGAGGTGCTTCAATTTCAGTGAATTATGGTAATTTCAAAGGTAATGGTAATGTTTTATGGTCGTTACCTTTGGAAACGAAACTCATTTACGCTATCTAAGAATAATCCATTTCCTGTCAAAACAAATCTAGTGCTACACATTTCACATCATTTTCAAAATTATTAAATTACTCTGATCTGAGTCGCGCATACTCCTTAAGCCATTTTCATACACCTTCGAGTTTGACTACGAATTACTTCCGTTTACCTGATCAAGATAAATGGGGCTCCGCACGGGTGTGACCGGGTTAACAGGGATGCTTAACCTCTCCTTAAGCAACTTGAGGCCCCACCTCTGGTATGTCCAGGGGCCCATGATTTGCCCAAACTCTGGGTTTGTATTCTATTTAGGACTTAACGAGAAATGATCATTGTTCGTTAGCTTTGCTTTTACATCATGTTTCCAATAATGGAATTCAGATTAAAAATAGACCTTAACTCCAATCATTTTTTTTTATGAAAAGAGAATGATCATTGGGGATAATAATACAGATGAATGAATGTAGAGTAATGATATGAAACAGTCTTGGTAATATACATTTTGCCTAAAACTTAAAACGCCAATTGTTTATTTCGGGTCTCTTTGAAAAGTATATTGATATATAGCTTAGATAGACATTTCTAATTGATCCAATCCCCGTAAAGGGTTAAAACAAAGTATTAAACGTATCAATAAGTCCCAAAAAACCACATACAAATCGAGTGTAGGGCAGCAGGCGAACCTTCGACAAAAGCGAAGGCAGGGGTCAGGTGCCAGGAGGAGTAAAGCATCCTCTGCTGACCGGTCGCACCCACCGTGAGCCCGTT